>UZAN01048792.1:0-23404 GCA_900618425.1 Echinostoma caproni | reverse complement strand
GACGAGACTGCACCTTGACGTGGTATGATGGCTTGTGCACCTCTCTGACCCAACGAGCTATACGGGATGGCTTTTTTCAAGCCGCAGATCTAATCATACCTGAAAGGTCAATGGGTAGAGGTCGAACGAAGTCCAGTCCCCTGGTCCTCCAGGTTGGGGGTTCAACTCGATTAAGCGTCTCAGTCGGTAAAATGGTAGACGAGTAATTAATCCAAGTAAATGGGCCTCTACTTCGCTTAACCCGCTGCCTTGCGGTTAGGTTCTTGTCAGAACTAAAGGCTTTGGACGAGAACCCTAATCGTTCTCCTGCTTAGTGGCTGGACACCCTGGCAGTACCCGTCCATCAAACGCAAATGCATACACAAACAAAAAATAATTCCATACTGTATCGGTCGTCGCGCAGGATAATCAGGACCGCGCTGCTCATTGCATCGAGCGGGATGGGTAGTGATAAGTGGGCTACTGTTCAGATATCCCAACATTTGATTAACTCTTTGTCATCCGTACCCTTTCTTCCAAGCCGTAACATCAGATAACTTGTTCGTCACTCACCAAAGGTCATTGCCAAGTAGCTCGGTAAGTATATTTACCACAAAATAGATTGCAGTTTCTGAAGCCTCGTCAGTCACTGAATCTGGGGACCTTCAACGTGAGGACGCTGATGCAGGTAGGTCAACAAGCATGTCTGGCGCGTACAATGGACTCTTTGGGAATGGATGACTCGAATTCAGGATCCTAGTAATATGCCACTTAAGTGCACCGGGGTTATCTTCGAGGTTCTTCCTCAACACGTTAGGTGATGTTGAAGCCCTTTCAGTAGGCCAGTGTGGTGTGGACATTGTACTGAATAATACAGCCGAAGCCGCACTACTCGATTGGATCCCCGTCAACAGCCGCTTATGTGCGGTGCGGCTCCAAGGCTCTATCAGCGTCCGGAAGGGAAGCAACACCAAAAGGTGTTTGTTCATCAATTCAGCGTATGCTCCGACCAAGTGCAGTTCTGACGCACAAAAGGACGAGTTTTATGATAAACTCACCTAACTCATTCGGAATATATAGTTGTCCTCTCGGCTGATTTTAACGCTCAAGTTGGAAAACTGAGCGCATCGGGAGCTTGTCTAGGCGGTCATTGTGCTCTGCCCTGCCAGCGAACAGATAATGGCGATCGACCTCTTCAGTCCTACGCAGATCATCATCTGTTCCTATCCAGCACCAAATTCTGACACAGATCTCAACGGACATCAACGTGGTGCTCAAATTCAACTGGCACGTTATCTCAGGTCGAACAGATAGCAGTAAGTTACCGTTGGCGTGGTTGAGTACAAAACTACAAGTCCTATTGGACCACCTGCGTTGAATCTGATCATGCTTTAGTTTTGATGCAGTTCACTCTCCAACTCACTGGTCGCAGAAAATTCCACCAAACTCGAATGGCAGATCATCGCCTATCTGACCCAGTCGTTCGTGCCCGTTTTGAATCAGAACTAGGGCAAAGCTAAATTCACTGTGGGATGGTAGTGTAAATGAACAATGGGATCAGTTCAGCCGAGCAATGCACTCCGCAGCGAACGTTGCTTGTGGATCTGAAGCAGTAGCCCGCCAAGGCATTGGATATCTGATGATTCAGTAGCACTGATGGAGAAAAAGCGGCAAATCCTAATCACCCGGGATCAAGGCAGGGTTAGGCGGCGTCTACAACGTCAACTCACGAGGAGCCTCAAGAAAGACCGTGAGAACTGGTGGGTAACAATAGCTAGTGAAATGGAAGTAGCAGCTGCATCAAGGAGTAGTCAAAGACTGTTCCAACTGATACGCAATACGGGAGGTCGGCGAACCACAGTTAGTGAAACAATCTGCGTCAAAAGTGGGCAAGCTATTCACAATAGGGAACAACGGCTTAACCGGTGAACAGAGTACTTCAACGAACAGTTCAGCTGGCCAGGCACTAACCAGGCTATCTCCTCCGATGTAGCTGAGGCTCCATGGGCAGTTTCATCTGAACCTCCTACTGCAGGAGAAGTTCGTTCTTGCATCCAAGCCCTGAAGAAAGGAAAAGAAGCAGGACCGGACAGACTTCCTCCCACTCTTTTCAAGATGGATGGTGATGACCTCGTAGACTCCATTACTGATTTAATGCGTAAAATCTGGTTACACGTGCGCATTCCATCATTCTGGAGAGAATCACTGATCGTTCCAATTTTTAAGAAGAGATCTCGCAATGACTGCGCAAACCACTGTGGAATAAGCTTGATCCCAATCGTCACCAACTTACTAGTTTCCATTATACTTCGACGTCTGACGCCGTTTAGGAAGACAAATATCCGCGTACAACAAGCAGGATTTCGAATAGGTCGCGGTTGTATGGATCAAATCTTCACCCTTATTCAAGTCCTCGAGTTACGCCATACGCACCGTCGACCAAAGGTTGTCGTGTCNCCTTGACCTAAAAGGAGCCTTCGACTCCGTTAATCGTGAATCCCTTATGGGTTCACTCCTTCGCAAAGGAATGCCGCAGAAGTATGTGAAGATACTGAGTTCACTCTAATCACATACCTCTGGTAGCGTAAGGGTCTACGGCGAGCTGAGTAGGTCGTTCGTAACTAGTAGTGGTGTTTGTCAAGGGTGCCCTCTTACGCCATTCCTGTTCAATTTCGTCATAGACCAAATACTGGAGAATACACTAAGTGGTCTCCAAAATGTAGGTATTGAATGGGCAGCTGTTGCAAAGCTGTACGATTTGGAGTACGCTGACGACACCGTTTGCTTGTTCGAATGTATGGAGGATGTACAAAGAGCACTTGACAGATTAGCAAGTTCTGTCGCTCCGTTCGGTATGTGCCTTGTACCTTTAAAGTGCAAAGTGATGCTACAAGACTGGGTATCGCCGAGTTCTGTCCCGAAACTGAACGGTCAGGAATTAGCTGAAGTTCATTACTTCTCGTACTTAGGTAGCTGCTTGACCAACGACGGTAGCCCCTCGAAGGAGATAACCGCCCGCATTTCCAAGGCTCAAGCAGGATACGCAGGACTAATACACCTGTGGCGGCGACCTGACGTATCACTAAAGTTGAAAAGACGCGTATACTGCGCTACCGCACAATCAGTTCTGCTTTACGGCTGTGAGACCTTCAATTTGCGGGTAGAATACACCCGTTGTTTAGCAGTATTCGCCAATCGATACTTACGTAGTCTGGCCCAAGTGGGATGAAATGAGCGGGCTAGTAACTTAGAATTAAGTAGTCGGGTGTCTGGGAATGCATCGAACTAGAGCTCGCTGCCTCATCGAAACCAGCTCAGTAGGCTCCGTTGGTTAGGACACGCTTTACGTATGTCCGACGGTGGCCTACCGCAGCGCGACTTGTTTGCAGTAACTGTCACAGACTGTAGAAAGCCACGTGGAGGCNNNAGCAGATGACGTGGAGACGAGGTATGAATTAATGCACAGAGTGATTAGGTAGAGTAGGTGTCTCTCGTCTTCCGGGTTGGGGTCCAAAAGACTCCAAAATTGCATGGTTGGAGAAACTGAAGGTCATGGCTGCGAAACGACAGTAATGGCCATCATGCTGTCTCTTTTTATCAGTCCAAAATGCTTGAACTAGTATGTATGCACAGTTGGGCTGTGTACTCTGTGTGTTAATCATAGAGGTTCGCTTTCTTTTCCCGTCCTCCTTACACATTATCACTTACCTTGTATGCAATGAGTTTGGCAGCGATCAGTGAAGTTCGCTTCACTGTATTACGCTGTACAATGATGATAATTTTTGCCCATAAAACTGACACTACTATATTAGTGTGCTTATGTGGAAAAATTCACAACATACTTCAGGATCTCAGCTAGTTAATTAGTGAGGAAATGCACGAGTGAAACAGGGATAAGGGGTGTGCATGCTTATTCAACTCAAAAACGTGAATGAGTCAATCAAAGAGATTGTGAAAATGACATCTCTTTAAAGTTTCATAGTTTGCAAATATTCGTGAGTTCACCAGAAGCTTTTGATCATGTGACTCATTTCAGCATTTTAGATGATGATCTTGATCATTAACTTAGCACATTTTGTAATGTTAGTTACTAACCAGATATGTTTTAACGGATCAGAATTGGCAGTTTAGGTTTGTTTTAAAGTTTCCTTCATTGATATTCAGTTAATTCGATTCGGCTCCACAACAACCGTAGGGAGATGTATTTGATTATCTATGAATCCCATTCCAAAGCCTTCCACCCACTCAGATGGCCATACACTTATACGTTCAAGGCCGAGTTTGAATTTACATTTTAACTCAGATTTAATTTGATTTGTGGAGAGGGAAAATCGATGTCAGCACCGGGGTGAGTTGTTTCACACGGTGGTAACAAATAAAATTTCGATGCGATGAGTCTAAAGTTCAAATCCGAATGCTGCATTGTATGACTGAACTGAGGATCGCCTGAAGGTGAAATCCATAAAACGCTCCTGCTCCAATTACTCTACGCAATTTGCGGCATCGATCGATGATCATAGAACACGTCAAGTGCGAGGCCGCACAGAGACTTTAAGCTGTATGATTAGCGCGTACTCTATTCTGAACTGCACCGATAGAATCATTCTTCAACAAACCGTTTATACTTTCACCAAAAATCTCTATCATATACCATAGTACTTGTGACTTGCTGGACCAATATCAACCCGACTAGGTTAACGACCGCAAAGTTTGTGTTTGCGTTTTTATGACGCGCCTAAACCATATACTTCCTGGTGGTAGGTATTCGAGTTTTCAAAACAAAATGGCACACAAACACCACAATGGTGGCAATCTAAGTTGCTTCTCGAGCTGTGCTGTTCTGTGCTGTCGCTTGCAGATAAATCAAAGTAAACCCAAATAAACTTAGTATAAATTTGTCACATTTCTGGGTGCGCGAGCATTCCACTGGACATTTTATCTTGCTCATATCAAATTTGCTTTGAATTCCCTAGGCGCACGCACATACACAAAAAGATTACTGGATTATGCAACTGAAAGGTACCACATGTCCCATCACAACCAACAGTTTATATTGTGAATGAGTGAGTTAACCACTTACTGTTTAAAAATAAATATCCTTTTTGGATGTATCTGATGGCCGAATGGAAGATGGTCGGGTCGTACGAAAGGTGTATCGAAAACCGACATGGACTGGCCAGTACACCAATTTCAATAGTTTCGTTAGCATCCAACAGAAACGAAACTTGTTCAAATGCTCGGCCACCAGGGCGAGGGCAATTTGCTCTAAGGTGTTGGATGATGAGCTGACGCTCATTACAAACACCTTGCGTGAGAATAGATACCCGGATCGTTTTACCGAAAGAAACCTGATTGAACAAAACTCCCATGTAAACTGTGAGAAAGAAAGATTTGTTCATTGCCATTCAAAGGCAATACCGTGAGCAAAATCCTACTTCGACGACTGTACAGGGAGATTGCCAACTTCTTCAACGCTGCCAAGTTACGGTGCGTGTTTCGTGGCGCTCTAATGATCCACATTCAAACAAGGATAAACTGTCGATGCTGACTTCATCAATGGTTGTATACTGTTTCAGATGCGTATGTGATGCATCTTAGGTTAGTCGAACGGCATGGCAGCTATCTACCCGGATCAAAGAGCATCACCCACGCTGGTTAGGACTAGGACAGACCGGATCACTAAACAGCTCCATCCTAGCCCATTTAGTCGACACTGGACATCAAGTAAATTCGGACGTCGCCTTCAGAGTTGTTTATCGTGTTCCCCACACCAAGTGCAAGGTTGTTCAACTGCGCACCCTAGCAATAACCGAAGCGATCGGGATAAGAAAGTTGACCCCTGACCTTTGCGCCCAAAAGCGTTTGGTTCAGTCACTCCAAATTCCATGGCCCGTGATCGATGGGTCCCGAGTGTGTCCGCTGTCCGGTCACTCTGATGCCGTAACTTAGTTGAACCAATCAAATGACAAATGCCAGTTGACTAAGACAAACTCTTTCAAGTCAAGTCAAGATTGGTGACGATTGGTGATGTGTCTAACTGTATGATCTGTTTTCTAATGTTACCTATGTAATCTGCAAACGGCTTGAGAAGGAATTACTGGAAAACAAAACTGTGTTTGTTCTAAATGCTGTGATGGGAATCTTTCAGACATTAAAATTAAATAGCTTAAACCAATGTTTAAAATAAAGTACAAAAACAAAAGAAAAATATGCCGTCTAACAACCGTCGACTCAATACGTGATTCCTTTTTTGTGTTTTCACATCCTTCGTAGAAATTTGGGATTGACTGGAGATCAAGTGCATATAACCAGTACATTTTCTATTTTTATAGTTATACTACTCTCTAGTAGTACAACATCGTTTGCAGAATTCTGATCCTTGATCGGATTAAAATGGAAAACGAATAATTTGATCCGGTTCGAGGTTTGCAGATAGCCTTCACATCAAAAGCTGTGACATTCCGGAAGTCGCTGTTCTATTCAAACACTCAGTTTATATTAATTTTCCCCTAATGAGTTTTCGCTTAACGAACAAATTGTACGCTCCCAGATTAATGGGAATCTCTCTGTGAAATCTTGTCGTACATCGTCCAGTCTACGTTCATTCGATCCAGTTTTGTGAGGTCTATTTTGTATCTTGGAACTTAATCGCTTATATTATTCCATTGAGCTATTTTTCTGTTTTCATCAAAGCTTTGGGATTTACTCACGCGTGCAAAATTGCGCAATTTTATTCGCTGTGTGAACATTGTGATATCGCTCGATAGGAAATTCAACAACCTTTACAACGAGCCCTAAGTTCAATTTCAAGCATTCCACGGATATGTTTGTGCGGTTCAGTACAATCATTGCTGCCACCCGGCAGCCGCACTTGTGTCTGTTCCACTGCAACCAGCAAAGCCGATCGATATTCCCAACGTGACTATTGCCATTGTTCTGTGTATTTATGACATCCACTGATCCAGACGAGCGGGCGACCGAGACAACTTCTCTCGCTTCACGTGACCTTTTCATACTTCGTCAGTCTCGCCGTTCGATAAAGTGCGAAAATGGGACGTNATGGGACGTTGCATAGTGTCAACAAGTGCCGCACCAGGTGTTTCGACGGCATCGGAAGTATGCGGTCTACGGAGTTGTAAGGAAGACATCAGAACGGGGATATTATGCACACATGCCTGAAATTTTTTCACCTTTCATGTGCCAAACTCTTGGTAAAACAGGCAAAATAGTTAGCCACTCAGCCAGAATTTATATGTTTCTATACAGAATGTGCGGAAATCTCGATTTTAAAATGCATTACTTGTATCACACAAGTATGAGAAGCTATTGTCAGCGGTCAAAGAAAGAGTGAATTGAAAAATCGCCACACTCGAGGCAAAAATAGCGGACTTAAGTTCACACTTCACATCACTTAGCCCGATCCGGAAACGTAGCAAACTACCAAAATGCTCAACACAAGTGGTCACCCCAAGGTAGCGGACGCACACGGCAGAACTGAGTGCGACGACAAAAGCAACAGTAGAAGCCCCTGCTAACTCGGAGCTCACACACACCCAGTGGCTTCCCTCATCCGCTTCTTCAAAGAAAATAGCTCTGCCTGTAAGAAAGAAAGACGCAACCAACACCTCTTTGACTGTGATTTGCATGAACGTTTCCGAGCCCACGGCATTGTCAGTGAGAGAGAGAGAGACAAGACGAATAGCTGAGATGATGGAATGCTCTGCGCACGCAAATTGGGATCAGCGCCCAACCTATGGGTCTCACACGGCTTCGGCGACAGCCTAATTCACCTCACGCCGGGGAACCCAGGTTACTTCGGGTGACACTATGTAGCGAATCAGACGTAGAAAACATTCCTCTGTTCAGCTTTCTCCTTCGAGGAAGTTCAAGTAAAATAAGGTTTCCACAAGACAGACCATGGAGCGAGCGAGCGCACCAACGGTATAACCCAGACAGCGTACCGGAAACAGACAATGCCAAAGTGATTCTTATACACGGAGTCCCACAATGAAATGATCCAGACATCAAAATGCCAGCAAAATGATTGTAAACAGTAGCGGTTTAATCAAGATCTCATCGGATGTCCTCAGATCACGAATACAGCAGTTAGCTGTCTCCCCTGTTCTACCGCGGAGACGGCCTGAGAATTCTGAAAATAACTCTAGGCATACCAGAAATGACTACGACTGTCTTACAGTCGTGATATGGCAACAAGATCAAGGGACCATCAGAACTGAGGTTGAGATCGATACACAACCCAGGAACAAAAAGTGTTTCTCAGGCAGAAAATATTACCTCCATACAAGCTGAGTTCCCACAGACTTCATGTTCCTTCCCGCAACTGGCAGATCAGACCCAAAAAACTCTTCGCTCAAAAAACTTCCCTTATCCGACCACGATACGGTCGGCTCGACTAACCCTCTGCTCCCCGACTAGTTTCTGCTCCACCACCAACTGCATTGTTTCTACACTGACTCCCAAGGTTTCCTCAGCAAATTTTCAGAGGTGGAACTGCGTTGCCAAACTGGTCAATGGGACATTATTGCAGTCACCGAAACCTGGCTGACAACTGACATTCTGGACTCAGAATTAAGCTTACCCGGCATGACACTGCTCAGGCGCGATTGACCGGGCGTCGTCTCGCGATGTAAGACATGTTGGTTTGCTAAAACGAGTATTTGACAAATTTGAACCTACGCTGTTCCCACGATTGTTATCAGCCTACATTCGATCCTACACAGAGTACGCCATTCAAGCATGGAATCCATGGCTGCAACGCGATCGGAAGATTCTGGAACGTCCACAAAGAATGGCTATCAAAATGGTCAAGGGACTGCATTCCAAGAGTTATGCGTAAAGACTGGAATCACTGCAACTATACTCAACACAGTATCGCTGTATTCGAGGGGACTTCATCTTCGTATATCGAATAATGCAGAACCAAGATCAACCATGTCGTCTACTCTTTTCCTTGTCCTCTAACACACACCTGAGGGGACACTCATTCAAATTAGTGCTTCGAAAATGTCGATTAGAATGCCGGCGTTATTTATTCGTCCTCAGAGTGTGCATTACTTGGAATTCTCTACCACCACACGTTGTTTCTGTGTCCACAATTGATTCATTCAAACACAAACTGGATGAAGCTTTGAAAAATCTTAAATTTCAACATCCGAAGAAGTGCACGAAACAAGGACAAATTGTGACATTCATCTACTTTGTATGAACTGTGAATCGATTCATCTGTGCTAAACCCTATGGGACCAGAAAAGCGACCGCTTGTAAGTATTTCCCATAATAAAACTTTGACTTTAACGTATTAAACCGTACTGAAAGGAACACGTGTTATCCAAAGAAGGACGATTAACGGCCCAACTCAAACTGGTTCTCTTTAGGAACGTGAAATGAAAAATAACGTGTGTAGTATGAATACAAGACAACGTGACACTCTACAACAAGTGCTAACATCCTGTCCGCACAACGGGACAGCTACCCGTCCCAATGGAGTCCATTCGGGATTGAACATACTTAATTTTAATGTAATACGAAAAATGAGCAGAATAAATTACTGGAGTGATAAATTAAATACTGAAACCAATAAAATTGTGTATTTTTATAGCGGTTAAATCGGCTCGCAGTTTGTTTAAATGAACTAGTTTAAAATGCGTATATTTGGCACTAACAACTACTATGGGATGGAATCTACTTGTTTTACGAAGTTGGTATTCACTAAGGGTGCTGTATTATCTAACTGTGTATCAGTATGTAGATTGCACCATAAAGAAGAACTTCCCGGGTGCAATTCACGTCAAAGTATGTGAGCAAATACAAAAATGGATTCAGAAGGCCCGGGAAAAGACACATGGAAGAGAGTGCAACAAAGAAGACCAACCCGAAGATTTGTTTGATGGCCAATGAATAAAACCTGTACAGCTTTGATGTCAGATGCACACTTCAATGTGCCCTTTGCAGTACTTCTTATATTGAAATAGGGGGCTCGGATTGTAAACGTCATACGTTGATTGCGTTATTCAACGATTAGGATGATGCAGGATAAACTAACTTTGGTAGGGATTGCGTTTAGTTACATATCATGTAGTTCGTAAGTAAGTACGCGCGAGCTTAGAGAAATGTAATCAACGCCTAATGGAATGTAAGGCAGTCCTTTCGGGAGCCTTCCCATAGAGTCCCATTTGAGTCCCATCTGAGTTCTATCAGAGACCCATACGAGTCCCATTGGAGTCCCGTTTATGGCGCAAACGGACTCCAATGGGACTCCGATAGGACTCGAATAGGGTTCGAATAGGACGGCTGTGCGGACTGGACATTCATGGAGAACCGAGACAAAATAGACTCAAATTCGAACCGGTGGGTCCCGTTTATCCATCTATAAGTACCGAAGAAGACAAATACCAAGAAATATTAACATTTCGTTTCATCTTCTCAGTCCTTCATTTAAAACAAATAGGTCAGGTCAGGTCAGGTTGCATAGGACTGATAGTGACCAAAGACCAACCAAACGACCAGAATTCCTTCGGTGGTGTTCTCTTGAGTCTGCGTTCACCTCTGCGATTGATCGTTTTCTCTTTCCATCTGCAAACAGAGAGAAAGAGAGACTTTACTTCTCGCCGTGTCGGCGAGAGACTTTTATTGTGAAAGCGTTCCATATTACACAAAAACAAGTAATGCCACTAACATTCTGTCAGGGTAAACCTCCAGGCATCTGGTGTCCAGAGCTCTTTTAAAGACTTGGACGTCTGGCTGGTTGATCAGTTTAGACTGCAGTTTGTTCCAATTATCTACTGCCCCACTGCTAAAGAAATGTTCTCGTAGGTTCAGCCTAGAACGCTGTTTCATAAGTTTGAGCTCATGACCAAGAGTTCTTTGGTGGGGAGCCTCAGTGGAGAGGGACCCCGGATCTAAACCCAACAAATTCTTCCTAATTAAAAATACTTCGATGAGGTCTCCGCACCATCTCCTCTTTTCTGGTGAAAAAAGATCAAGCGTGCAAAGCCTCTCCTTGTATGTTTTACCTCGTATGCCCTCAACCATCTGTGTTGCTAGTCTCTGGAACTTCTCAAAACAGGCTGCGTACTTTTGTAGAAGGGCGACCAAGCCTGAATACTCTAACTGAGGCCTTACGATGGCTTTGTAGATGGGTATAAACGCGTCTGCTTTCCTACACGAAACTGCTGACTTTAGTCGAAACAGCTGGCGTTTTGCCATGTGTGCTGCAGCCTCACATTGGTACTCCAACTGTAATCTGCAGTCAATATGATTTCTAGATTCCTGGCACTGGTTACAGTGCCTACTTCAGAGCCCCCAATCACCTAGAGCCTTCAATGGTTCCCGAGTTCTAGAGAGCAACTAACTCTTTGATGCATTTAGTGACAGATCCCATGTGTGGGACCACTTGACCACCTTGGCGATATCATCTTCTAAGTTTGACCTTCCACTGGATCCAACCACCTTTACACCATCAGCGAAGATGAAGCATGGTGAGCTGGTAATTTCTGCTGAATCATTTATGAACAACAGAAATAAGAAGCGGGCCTAACACCGACTCTTGTGACACGCCACTAGTAACCTGAAGGACTGGTGACGTTTGTTCTCCCACCCTAACTTATAATATCCTATTTGTCAAGTATTCTGCCATCCATTTATATACTGTTCCTGTGATTCCGAAAAAACTTAACTTATATCGAAGCAATCTATAACGTACCGCATCGAACGCCCTGCTGAAATCCAGGTCACATACCTCTACTGTTCTGCCTTCGTCCACCCTCTCAGTGGCCTCGTCTATGTAGCATAACAGATTAATAGGCACGTATAAAGCTCATTTGGTTGATAAATCTTAAGGAACTACCGTATACAGATAGACAGGGGTTGATCCAAAAAATATCAGCTCCATAGCAAATAAACTAGTCACATCAATAACTTAACTAGGGTTTATCAACCCAGTGTGCCTGTTTGTTTAACGTCAGATATTGAGATGATTAACCAGAATGGTAGCATCTCACGACATGTCTTCCTTTCAATGCAAGTTTGCTTTGCAACTCAAGAAAGCGAAATGAGGACAAAGGCAGAGAGGTGTCCGTACAATTGGGCATTGTTTTGTACTTTAATCCAATATCACGTTGGCTGCAGTTCGTTTTCTCTTTGATTTACCTAGCTGCATTCAAAGTACGTTTGACATTTATAATTCTTTGTGTGTTTCCAGATAGTTTCTTCTCTATTTTTTATGCGTGATCCGTTTACCAAAGAAAATAACCAAAGATACAACGCTTCTAAACCTTAATCTTATTTGTATAGGTGAAATTTAAAGCCCCTTTTCGCCTTCATTTCATCATGCTATCACGTTATGGTGATTGTGTATAAACTGAATATTATTGTTTCTTTACATGATCGATTGCTTTGTACAATTTCGGCGCGCAATACAATCTGAATTTGAATATTCTGGAGTTTTATTTCATACTGCGTACTAGTTCGGTTGGAGCTTAATTGCGCGGATTATTGCGATTCGATTCCTGATACCAAGTGCAGACTACTACAGTTGCCGTCGCGGCCGGCTTTTATCTCATTATGGACACCCGCAACTTGGAAATTCTTGATATTCATTCGAATTCACGTTATGTGGAAGATCGTTTGCAGCGTTTTGAGATTTGGTGTCTCACCCGCAAGAGTGAATGCCGAGAAGAAGACAGCACATTTTCTCTCTGCTGTTGGAAAGGAAGCTCATGCGCTGATTAAAAATTTGGCATTCCCATAGTCACCAATACAACAGAAGTATGAAGAACTGAAGGATCTGTTACTAAAGCATTTCCAGCCAGTCAGCTTTGAAGCAGCTGAGCGAGCGAACTTCCATTGCCTTGCTCGTGATCCTAATCAGTTTGTCCGAGACTTCATTCTCCAGCTGCAGACTCAGGCTGCACGCTGTAATTTCAAAGATCAGCTTCAAACTCAGCTCCGTGATAGAATTATTGCTGGAATTAACTGTTCTGAGCTACAGCAGAAGTTATTGTTGATTCCGAACTGTACATTTCAGACAGCAAAGGTGGTCTGTGAATAATATCAGGATGTACGTGCGGCCGTACATGAGGAGCCGAAAGTATTGTTCAGTCACAAGCTTAACAAATGCGGCAGTTCAAAAGCGTCAACAAAGCTGTTAATCACAGTCCGACGTCCACACAACCTGCAAATAATAACATCCGCCACTGGAACCCTTGCAAATCATGCGGTAGACGACACTCTCGACTGACTTATAAATTTCGCAATGCCAAGTGCCACAAGTGTGGTAAGTCTGGGCGCATCCAGTCTGTTTGTCGAAGCGCACATAATTGTTTGACACAGAACTCACTCCCTGATTCATGTTTGTCTGCCCATTTTCAGTCTCTTGCTTTGTCGGTTAACAGTTCCAATCAGTCTCAACATATTACTCGTACCCTCACAGTCCATCACTGTTTCCGGCATTCATTCATTATAGATACGGGTAGTGTGAATTCGTTTATTTCAAAGACTGTTCTTCAGCGTTTGAAACCACGAGTGCATCTAAACACAACTGACATTTCGGTTAAAGGTATAACTGGCCACAACGTTCCTGTTTTGGGCTCATGTGAACTACTCCTTACTGATGATGAACAGCACACATTCAATTGTTTCTTTCTTGTTAATGATTCCAACATTTCTATTATTGGCCTGGATTCTATGAAACGCATGAAAATTTCTCTTTCATTTTTCACTGATGATCAACAGTCTCGACTGCGTCAGTTGTTTCTCAAATGCTCCAAAAATAAGGGTGGAATTAAAATGGCCCCAATTCACTTGGAAGTTGATGGTTCCCCAATATTTCTGAAACGTCAAATATACCGTTGGGTCTCCGTGAACCCGTGAAGAAAATTTTGGACGATTTATTTGAGAAGGGTGTATCAACGCCTGTGGATTCTTCTGTTTTGGCTACCCCTATTATGGTTTCGTTGAAATGTGATGGTAAAACACCCAAAATTTGTGGGGATTACCGTATCACAGTCAACAGATACTTAAAGTAAACTAGCTGCTCAACCATTGAACCCGAAGACATCATCCATCAATTTCATGGATTAAAGTTTTTTTCCAAACTAGATTTAAAGGATGTATTTCTTCAGGCACCACTTGATGAGAATTCTAGCGCATTGATCACAATTAATACACCGTTTGGTCTATTTCGTTTTAACCTTTTTCCATTTGGTCTTAGTGTTTCACCTGCTATATTTCAAAATGTTGTGAATTCTCTTATTTCTGGTTTAGATGGGGTTTCAGCTTACCAAGATGACATTATCGTTCATGCACCAACCAAAGAACTACACGATAAGCGTCTGTGCTTACTGCCTGAACGGTTCAATATCCATAATGTTGCTATTAATGCAAATAAATGTACATTTTCTACACCAAAATTTTCCTGTTTGGGTTTTCTTGTTGATGAACATGGTTTCCGTCCTGATCTTACTCGTTTTTCTTCTCTTTCTAACGCACCTTCTCTCAATTTAGTTGAAGAACTTCGCTCATTACTCGGTTCACTTCAGTATTATTCTAAATTCATTCCAGATTTTGCCACAAAAGCAGAACCATTGTTCACACTTGTCTCACAGCGAACCTTTCAATGGACACGTATTCATGAAATCTCCCTTAGAAACTTACTAAGTTTTCTTTCCACTGATGATTTTTACATACTTTTTCATCCAAAGCACATACAACAGTAATTACAGACGCATCACCAGTTGACATTGGCAGCAGTGTTGGAGCAGAACGGTCATCCAGTTCTATGCATTTCTCGCAGACTCACTCATGCTGAATGTGGTTACTCCCAAACACATAGAGAGGCTCCTGCAGTATACTGGGCTGTTACTCGATTGCACAAATACTTATTTGGCTCACATTTCACAATTATATCGAACCACGAGGCATTGAAGTTCATTTACAATCCCCACCGATCTCTGGCAAAGTCATCAGCGACCATGGTACAGCAATGAAGCGTCGCACGANCGGTTATTCTTACGACATTCAACATTGCAAGACTCATATGATTCAACACGTGGACTATTTATCGCGTTATGCCTTGTCAGAGGAGCCTGGTACATCTGATNTGCTGATACAACCACTTCCTGTTAGTCGATCCGACCTAGTCCGCGAGAAAAAGAAATACTACCATGCAGTTATTTCTTGTGTTCGACACGGTTGGCGAGCTGACACCAAGCGCCGGTTCCCAGAGTTTTATAAACGCCGTGAAGAACTCTCAGTAACTTTTGATGGAATACTATGTCTCAATGACCGAACAATCATTCCTCCATCTTTGCGCTACGCAGTGCTGAGTGACTTGCATTCGGGACATCTCGGTATTGAGAAGATGAAATCACTTGCACTTTTGACTTGCTGGTGGTCAGAGCTTAACAGTGATTTGCGTCGAGTGACCAGATCATGTACTGACTGCATTCACAAAGCTCGCACGTAACCGTCTAAGTGGACTCCTTGGCCTTCTGAACCCTGGCAGCGAGTCCATGCTGATTACAGTGGTCCCTTCCTAAACAAATACTACACCCTAGTGATTATTGACTCTTATTCACGTTGGCCTGAGGTTTATTTGACTACGTCACCCAACGCAGAATTCACTATAACTGATTTCCGGAAGACGTTCAGCCGGGAGGGTGTTCCACAAGCTATCGTCACTAACAATGGTAGTCACTTCACAGCAAAGAGCGTGACGGATTGGTTGAAAACCATTGGCTGTCGACATGTTCTAACTCTACCTCGACAACCACAGTCAAATGGTGCGGCAGAAAACTTCGTCCGGACATTGAAAAGTGCAATTGCATCCTGCCACATCTCTACTTTCACTGATTTAGACAGGAGTGTTGATAATTTCCTCATGCAGTACAGGACTTCCGCTTATGCTGCTATTGGGAGCAGTCCGGCCAAATTATTCAAAATTCGTAAAATACGTACCAATCTTCTCAATCTGGAATCATCTGAAGTGATTTATCATCGTGGAAATGATCTATGTCCTTCAAGAGGATTGGCGTTGAACCAGATTGGTCAAAGAATGTATCAACTCCTTGACTTAGATGACGGGTTAGTCCATCGCAGACATTGTGACCAAATAATTTGCAATACTCCCAATTCTGAATGTTCTAATCCTTCTCTTTCTTAGTCTATTTCAGATGGAAATCATTCAAATGAACTTTCCGAGAGTTCGGTTGAAAATCCTCGAAGATCCGAACGCTTGCGTTTCAAAGAGAGACTTGATTACAACAACCCCGAACTTCATTCAAGCTGCGGTGGATGTGGTGATTGTGTATAAACTGAATATTATTGTTTCTTTACATGATCGATTGCTTTGTACAATTTCGGCGCGCAATACAATCTGAATTTGAATATTCTGGAGTTTTATTTCATACTGCGTACTAGTTCGGTTGGAGCTTAATTGCGCGGATTATTGCGATTCGATTCCTGATACCAAGTACAGATTACCACACACGTATACATACACCAACCGCCAATCACATACTCGCTCTTTTGATCAACAAAGAATGGTGTAAATCCATCGCCTCACCAAAAGTGTCATTCCAAAGACATGCAGCAGCACCGAGCAGATGTGTTACCGTCAGGAGATAAGGTCATATATATCATAATCAGGATGAACATAAGTGTTTAATGCACGTCCGTTCTCTGTATAAAGTCCAGGAACGAATCCCGTATGAAATATTTTAAAGGTAACAAACGCATGACAGAAAACGAGTCTGAAGTCAGATACGAACTCGTGTAGCAACACGGTACTTTTACCTTTACCCCACGGGTCCTCTTATACTCAAAACAAGCTTTTGTTTTACCAAGTGCAATTACCTGTTTAGGCTCAACCGCGGAATTGTCACTTGTCCCAGTGAGTCACGCTACCTCGTTGCACGTGTAAACCTTTCGCTGCTCTTGCTCTATAAACCGGTGGTCCCGCGTTGTCCATCTTCTTACCCGTTCAGAAAAATAGTCATTTTGCTCTTCACTGCATCCAGGACCGTTGAGATAACTTGTGTTTAGTCATCGTAGATAGTGCAAGCTAACGAAAGTGATGAGCCTGTGCGATTTCACGGAACGCAATTTTTTGCATTTCGTACTTTTTTACGGTTTATTGCTTATTTTTATCGGTCGTTTCCAGTATATTATTGATCGCTATCTGTCCTCCGTTTTTTTCTATACGCATCGTGCCACATGGGAGATTATGTCACACGAGCTCGCACCTGCACGTCAAACCCAGCCATAGTGAGCATAAATAGGTCACAAGGTCTATAAGAGGATCAAAACAAACATGAAAAAACCAAGGTTAAACCAATCTGACTCGATAAACTGATACAGATTTTTAATAGTTTTGCATTGTAAGACGTACTTTTGTGCTTTACACTCAAACGTTTTGTGCTCAGTCCTACATTGCTCGGTAGATTGTTACCCCTTTGATCCTAGACTGTGCTCCAACTACCATATGACTACCGTAGATAACCAAAAGTTGCGTGACGCTCAGAGTCGAGCAAATTCAAACGGTGATGCAGGAGAACTCATAACATCACTGTGGGAGATAAAGTTCGGCACAAACACTCTTCACTCATAGCTATCTATATACATTTGTGTTAATGGAAACTAAAATGTATTTTAAAAATGAGGGCCATGTTGCTCTAGTTCAATCAACACCTGTATGTATTTGATTGAGTTTAGAAATAGCGATAGGGTATAAAATTCACTTCCTTGTGTGGGTGTTTTGGAGTTGGATAACTCTTGACTTGGATCTTTGCAACAAAGGCTTCTTATGTATTATTGATGACAGTAACTCAAACAACCATATCAGTATAATTTCAGCTAACCACTGAAATTAAATAAGGAAGGTAGTTTGTGTTTGAAGTTCATTAGTAAAATCATGGATGGTCAAAGATTCTTAATTTTGTGGTTGATGAAACTGTGTGTCCTCATGGATTGACTGAATATGGTTTAGAATTAAATACTTGGTTGATTGATTATATTGATTGATACCTAACCCAATGAGTCATCTTTTCCTGTGCACATGCCGCTTGAAAACGCATATGAGGACCGCAGTCACATGACTGATACGACAGATATCTGTTCCCCGGATATTGTGTTGCAGTCAGCAAAACACAGGTTCAGCTAGTTCACGCACAGCATCATTCTTGTTTAACTTTTTCAGTATCAAAATTAACCAAAGAGCATATATATACTCTGATTTACGCAATATAGAACCTACTAACCTCATAACACTGCATTGTATGCATGCATCATATATATTCAGATATTCATATGCAATTATCGTTTATTCACCAAATTAATTTGTTTAAAGGCATTATAAATCCATAGTAATTCGTTTACGCGCGTCATTCTATTGGTGCTTTATTCTCTACTGTATGTGCACTCAGTGTGAAAAATCATCATCGTATACTGTTATGGTGGTAATTTTTCATTTGATCTATAATGCAGCATATATGCTGCTGCTGCTGACAAAAGGATGTCTTCACCTGGTGAACCTCGTGGTTTATCACGTACAACTTTGTGACAATGCAGGTGTGAATTTGCTCGGGAGCTCATGTCGGATATAAGACATTGTTCATCCAATAATTCCGGAACTTCAGGGTATAGCAACAGCGCATCAACTGATTTATAATTCGATATTTCGTTAGATTCTCCTGAGTCCGCCAAAATTTAGAACCCGAATTCATTCACGATGATTGTACAAGCATAACAAGCGTTTCAACTGATGCCTTGGAAGTTGATATGGCGGTCACGTAAGTGCAGCTTCGCAGGAAACGTTTATGTGCGCAGGTCACAATAACCTACAGCAAGCCATTCATTACCAACTGGTCCTAGCAACGAGGTACTGATGTCCATTAATCGATGTCTGAGTGAACTAGAAGGTAATAATTTGAACTCTGATGTGAGTTTTTTCCCATAGTCCCACATTCTCAATTGGAAGATGAAGAATCAAGCCCGTCAGTAATCAGGGTCGCCAGGATGATTGCGATCGAGTGTGATCTGTCACATAAAGGCATCAGGTGCTTGTTGCTTGTTGTTGAAATTTGATCTTCCAACGGATCCGCGTACTTTAATGTATGTTCCGTGGCAGACACCGAAAAGAAACATAGGTGGTGGAAAATGCATTCATTTCGGCTTGCAGGAATGTGTTCAGCATGTAATGGATGATTTCCCTGCCTTTAGTAACAATGTGATCAAGTTACACTTGCTTGTAGACGGCTTATCTCCTTTTCGAAATTTCAACCGACAACTGTAGCCTATTTTAGGAAGTACGCTAACACCACCGTCCCGTGTTTTCATTTTCGGATTATTCAGTGGTATTTCGAAGCCTTCAGATGTTCACGAATTCCTCTTAGACACCAACAATGAGTTGGCATTGCTTACCACGGACGGTATTCTATTGCATCAACGACGTATAACGCTGAAGGTGCGACTGCATAGCGTCATTCCCGATGCGCCGGCAAAGAGCTACACCAAACAAATCAAACAACACAGTGGCTTTTGCTGTTGTTCCTTTTGTACTTTCAAAGGAGAGACAGCAAATCATACGGTATTCTTTCCTTCGACAACTGCTCGGCTTCGAACGGACACAGTTGGATCCATTTACCTTATAACGTACGATGTTTTGGTCCGTTGGATGGGTTTGCAGTATTCCCTTACGAATCGTTCATGCAAGTGGTACGTCAATCGATTAGTTCTAAGAGCGCCCTTGCGAAGCAAATACTTCGTCGGTTGTCTGAAAGGGCTGCAGGTGCAACTTTGTACACCCCAATCATACTGCTGGAGGACACCAATAGCCAAAGAAGTAGACGTTTACCGTGGTACGTAAACAGGACTGTGCTCAATGGGGCTGTCTACACTGACAGCGCTCCTGATAACGCGGTCTTGGTAAACAATTGTCCGTTGTTAATACAAAGGAAATTCGACTGAANTTCAAAGCTGTGGGAAACTTATTTACAAAACCCTTGCCGTCCTCGGACATCAGTATTTTCTAATGCAGTGATCTGCAGCGTGACTGCTACTGTGCGCATGCCAACGACATCCAATGCATGGGAATGTTGACTCCCTTTGGTGGTGATTGAGTTTTCTATTCAATCATTCATACATGGCGGAAATAAAGGTGAGAACGTTTTATCTTGGATAAATTCTTGTTGTTATCATAACGATCGAATATTATAACATTTTTTCAGACGTTTGTCGTAATTAAGTTCGTGGATGAAAAAGCAGCTGCCGTGGTACAGTCAACCTGGGTCGAGGAAGGCAATAAGGTAGAGTGGATTCGAACATCCACTACAAAATTGGAGAAAATGGTGGTACAACAGGCACCTCCTCCAACCAACGCCAAAGCCTATCAAGTATTGATGCACAAAATCATGCTTAAGTACATAAACTTTCTTTAACCTTGATCAGCATCTTATGCGGAAGCTATGCGGTTTGCAGTGCATTCTGTATGAGGAAAGCGAGCTTCTGTCGACAGATGCAACGGTTCGCATGAAAACATGCGATAAAAGGCAACCGTGAGTGCTTCATAGAGTTTTTCACAATTTTCAGGAAGAAGTGCCGGATCAGTAGTGATTCGAGCTACACGGAGGAAATGCCGAACAGAAGTGCCGCTATTGAGGACTTGGCCTAGCCACCGAAACTGTCACCATCTGTGCATGAACCTAACTTCCGCTCCCTTGAAGATCCGGTGATGGTGTTACAGATTCGCACATCAGCAAGTAGGTAAGTTTATCATCATGATGCTTCACACGTTCCGGTCCGTTTCGACAATCCCCTCAAAGGACACTAATTCCCCTTTGAAAGCTTCCAAAAGTTAATCAGAACACAGTTCCAGGCTCTTGTCGTGAACTATCAATAGGAGATATTGCAGATTTCAAACTCAGATGTGAAAATTTATTTTGATTGGATTTCTTGTGATGATAAATAGTCCCTCACAAGTAACAGAAGTTTTGAGCTGTTGTTACCTACAATTACAGCCAACTATATTTAAACGCTTTAAAGCGTCCTAAGAACTCATGGGACATCCTATGAAAAGGAGGTGCATTGGTTCAACAGTGCCAGCGTCAACTTCATTGAACAAGGGACCAAAATACTAATTAGTGTTGATGTAACCGTTACACAATTTTATAGTTGGCATATTATATGTATCGTTCAACTGAAACAATGTGTATAATTGTTTTTGCATCAAATCTCAGGTGCAGTATTTCTCCAAATATGGAGCCGTTAGAATGACTACTTTGTAGCGGTTCTTCAACAAACAGTTTCGCAAGGGCAGTTTTCTCTTCTTTCCTCTTGTTTTTCTCTAAGTTTCTTGATAGATCCATTCAAGCTGGACGTGATCATCAAATCACGTACCAGAAGTACTTTCACCCTACGCTGGTGACTAACAACAGGATACGTTCAGTTTCTAACCAGTCCTGTATAATTGAGGACTATCAAGGCATGGTACATAACCATGGAATACCTATCAGAACCATTAAGGTTCAGAAATCAAGTAGCGACTTAGCTTATCGATCAGGTAGCTAAACTACCGTCAGACCCTTATCCACCGGACACAATCAAGTGTACCGTCGAGATTTAGCAGTCATCGCCATTAGTTGGCGATAGCCATACTCTGAGGAAAGTTCTTCTATTAGATAAAGCAACTTGGACATTTCCAGGATTAAGTTTTCCTTTAATCATTAGCGTTCTTTTAATGAACTCGAAAAGCGTGCACCGACACAATTCCACACGGTGATCTCTATATCGCACGCTTTCGCTGCATTGATCAGAGCTACTTTCAGGTTTCTGCTGCCGTTGCTTAAATATCAGCCTAGGCCTAGCTAAATCTACTTCCAACCTTTCTGAAGATCTCAGAATATATTGTTTTCAATAAACGCAATCTCTGGTTCTGTTTCCATTTGGGACGAATATTCAAAACGGACGTGAGTAAACATTAGTGACGGGTTCTGACGAATATCAGCAACCATTTAGTCACCAAAACTTCCTTAGCAGAAGAAGGATAGACTAATTGTGGTGATTACACATAAATTATGAATTCGTTTGTTTTACTGAACACGGTATATTTGTACATTTCAACTTTCCGCTTATTACAGTTTGATTCCGTCACTGAATTCTGTGTTCTGATTTCATTTCACTTCAGTCGGCTAAAGCAGTTTGTCAACAGTACCAAGACGTCCGTGCCATTTTTCGTGATGAATCCAATGTATTGTTCAATTTCAGTAATTCCAAACGGTCACCATCCTGATGAAAGCGGTCCTTCGAAAAAGACTCGAAAACACCAAGCACCAGTTCTCCAGCCCACGGTTACCAACGGATTCAACGCTGGAACAAGTGCAAGTTCTGTGGTCAAAGGCATTCACCGGTTAACCTGTAGATTTTGTAATGTCAAGTGTCACACTTGCGGTAGTCTTGGCCTTATTCAATCTTTCTGTAAAAGTAAGAAGTCGTCTTACAAAACGTACGACTGTTCATGCCTCCAAAGGTTTTATTGTGTCATTTGCACTCCTTAAATCTAGCCAGTACAGGTTTAGATCCTTCTCGCCACATTACTCGTGATTTCCTCATTAATTGACTCCGTTGGTCACACGTTCATCATGGACACCAATAGTGTTAATTCTTTCATTTCCAAAAAGCTGTTTCGTCAGAAAAACCTCTAGTGACAGTATCAACCCTTTCCGTACATGCACCTTTTCCATCTTTCGGACCTTGTTATTTTACCGAACCAAGATTACCTTGTTTGTCACAGAACGCTGACTTTCACTTTCTGCACGCTTACTTCCCTTTATGCTTCTCTGTCCGTTCTTCAGATCATTCCACTACAACCGTCGTTGAGGTTTCGTGATACCAGTCGTTCTGTTTTGGTTCGTTACTTCGTCCGTTGCTAGACGTACGAATTCATGGACACCATTGGCATAGAGGCTTAATCCTCTGTATTTTCCCCTACAGGCTTTTAAATTAAGGGCATTTTTGGTGATTCTTTGCCCGTTTTAGGATTGTGTGAACTGCTTCGTACAGACAATCAATCACAAATGTTTCACTGTCCGTTTTTGGTGACTGATTTTGATATTTCTATAATGAATTGCGCGAATCGCAAGCATCTGTCATTTTTATTTATGTCTGACTCTCATCAATCTCGTAACTAGGTGGTTAGTAATAATGGGGCACTGTGGCAACCTAAACCAGTTACCAGTGACTTTATACAAGGCAGTGTGTTGGGCCCTTTATTATTCTTCATGTATGTCAACAACATATAATCGTGGTCCGTCATGGGACAACCTTCTTGTTTGCTGATGACAAAAAATTGTTGTCCACGTTTGAACCTATCAACCTGATTGAAACAATTGAGAATATAAGAGCTGATCTCCGG
>UZAN01048791.1:0-10315 GCA_900618425.1 Echinostoma caproni | reverse complement strand
TAACCCCTTTTATCGCATTCACTAACTGGAATAAAAATAAAATATCGTTTTTTCATTTCAGTAGCTTGGAATGTAGTGCAATATTTTTTTCGTGCCATGAAAATAACAAGGAGGCACTGAAGGCGGTTAAAATGTTTTATTTCTTGGGAAGGCTACGCCTCTCCTAGCCAAATAATCCAAGACGAAACATCGGTAAGCATTCAAAAGGTTCATTTGGATTATGCCAAATAAAGACATCTGTGATACGGCAGCGACATCCGGCTGTCGATGACGGCTCCCATATCTGAGGCTGCACTTTGTACAGTTCTGCTGTGTGGCACCGGGACAAAGTCATGGTGTTCAAATGAGTATAGTGCCACTTTGTACATGAGTAGAGCGGGAAATCCGGACAAGTGATGTGGATAGCAGACGAAGAGTATTCGTTAACTGCGATCGTATAATCATCCAAACCCTAGTTCTTCACAGACTGCGGAGGCTGAGTATTGTATTAGGTATGGTAAATCAAAGGTTTACTCGTTGCAGGATGGAAGGCCAAGCATGAACAGACTATGACTACGTAAAGATAATGAAAGCTTTCCCCAATGAACTTGGCTAAAATGCTAGTGGGCGTTATACCGAATGCGAAAAAGGATAGACCTATGTACGGTTCAATACACGGACAGCAACCAAAACCGGCACACGAAAGTGCATGGTTAATGATTGTAAAATCTGAAACTGAAAACTGGTTCAATACACATCTGTACGGGATAACACAGTAAATTAAGCTTGACTCAAATTACTATAGTGGTCAATCTCATCGTTCACTGACACAAAAGGCATTCACGATCGAACGTCCAGCGGGACTTCCTTTTTATTCTTTTCATTTCACTTTCTTTAATTGAACAGACAAAGATGCAAATTTCAGCAGGTGGGAAGCGGCCAATCCAAGGGCTGCCATTCAACACACAATGGGAAAAGTTAGGCAGTGTTGGTGGGATTTGAACACACAATACAATACACAACCCCGGGGTGGTAATTTAGTGACGTTACCACCGGGACACGTGGTCGCTCAAGAACGTTGTACTACTATGAGCTACTCTGTAATTCGTAAATGCTAAATATAACGTGCACATTCTACGACTATACTTTAAGCGGATTTCACAGAGATGTATTAGAAAAATAGAAATAAACATTACGCTTGAATGATTGCGCCTATGAACTATGTACACCCAAGAGCAGTAAGGAAATACTACTGAAGCCTTCCAGTGCACAGAATAGACATTTTCCTACCCGTGATACATTCGACTGTACAAAGCAGAATAGTCGATAAAACACATTAAAGTAAACAAACTTTGATCTTAATAGGATCGTGGTTATGCTTGCGTTATCTTTTTGTTCACATGCCGAAGCCGTTCATCAAACGTTTCCTGGTAACTGAGGTAATTTTGTTGAACACAAAACGCAGCACCAAATACGTTTTACACTCCACTAACTAAAACAGTCTCCTCTAGTTACTCGCAAGACTAAAGAAAGTTAACATGAAACCAGTGAGCGACGTAGTGCACAGGAAAAACCGTTATGCTGTGTTTTGATTTTCTATCTCAACAGAAAACCCGTGCACCCGCGAAAAAACTGTGGGATTTAGGACATGAATTTTTATGACCACTGTGGATACTTGTGATATTGACTTCGCTACGGATAGGAAGGACAACTTGAACGATGAATAATGATGTCGTTTGTTTGAACAATGAGAAAACTGGTTTCTTACTTTGACGGCGGAAAAATTCAGTTTGCCTTTGGTCAGTTGAACGAATCGGTACACATTATCCGTATCTATACCCATCAATCGGATGGAGAACAGATTGTGAGCATCGTTTAACACGGCAAAACGCCACTGCGGATCGGTCTCGTGACAAATGACAAAGTTTTTTTCTGTGTAGATGATTTTCGAATGCAACCCGGCGTGAGTCATTTCGGAAGCCCAGAGGAAATTGTCCTACAAGTGTGAACAAAAAGAAACAAACAGAGTACGGTAAACTAAATGAAAGGAAAAAACATTCTTTTTCTTCGTGATTTTTTCTCTCCGTTTAGATTTACCTCGGCTGTGCGAAAATCCTCCCGTTCTATGATCATCTTTGTGCATAAGTGATAGTATTGAAGTGAATAATCAATGAAAATCGAGCAGAACACAAAAATCAATCGTGACCTACCTGGTACAATTTGAGTGCAATGCGCATCGCCGGTGTGATTACCGCCTGAAGGAGTTCTATATCTGTGAGAACCCAGTCGTCCTTGGTCAGTACGTGGATATCACCCTTAAAAATGTCATGGATGCCTCGAAGAACCTGACTAACACTGAAACATAAAAGGAATAGAAGGATTTGCTCAAATCTATAACAGAATCGATATGGACTAAAAAGGAATAAACATCAATGTTGGATGGTAACTGATTTGAGTCAATCACACAGTGGTAAGATAGTTGAATAGGGAAGAGCCGTACGACGGATATGAACATAAAAGTATCTATTTTGTTAAGAAAGCATCCTGAAAGGGTTTCGCACTGATGAAATTATCACTTTCAGGCCGTTGGGTTGTGTAAGACACCCGCACACTACAGTATGTGTTCTAATGACGTCGATGCTACTCAACTTAACAATATTCTGAGGTTTCTCAATCAGCTTGCCTTTTTCCTCAGTTTTGCAGCTGAAAATTCACTGTACAATGTTGGTTTACCCGGATATGATATACTTGAAACCTTTCGGAAAACCGGCAGTTACCTGCTAGAGCTAGATGCCGATAAAAAAAACAGGCCAGTTAATGACTAATAACAGTTCCCAATCACAATCTAAGGGGTGCACGTTCGTCAACATCTTGTTAAACTAATAATTATTATCACTACAATAATCTTCATCAACACCACCATTATGATCGACGCTGATTTTATCACGATCTCAAAGCAATAAGGACCATGATGTCCACACAAGCTGGTACACTGATAAAACGTTTGAAAACGGGAGTGTGAAAGAGAAGATATCACCCTGTTCGACAGTTCATGTTTATTCCCACGTCTGCTGTCAGCATACATCCGGTCGCATATTGAGTATGCCATCCAAACCTGGAATCCATCGTGAAGATAAGATTTTGGAGCGTCCACAAAGGCTCGTCACGAAGATAGTCACAGGACTCTATTGTGATTCATACATGGAAAGACTGCAGTCATTGGGTCTATACTCTGCGTAGTATCGTCGGATTCGAGGAGATTTGATTTTAGTGAACCAAATATTACACAACCCAGGCCACCCTTGTCGCCCGCTTTTGACGTTGTCGTCAAACGCTGATCTACGGGGACATCCGTTCGAGTTATTACTCCCAAAATCTCGACTGGACTGTCGACGTCATACCTTCGCCGTCAGAGTGTGCACTGCCTAGAATTCCTTACCATCTCATGTCGGTTGTGCCACGAAGATTGATTCTTTCAAGATAAAACTTGACGAATCATTAACATAGATTGCATCCCAACATCCATGAGCACACATAACACAACGGAATACATTATATGGAATTTTGTTCATCATTGTTACAGTTCATTTCGCGTAAACACCCTCTGGGACAAGTAAAGAATGTGCTTGTAAGTAATGCCCATAATAAAACGTTGACTGTGACCTATTCTTTCATAAATTGTGCACTTATTGTCTTTCTTCTGTCCCGTTGACTCACTGTAATCGGATATCTCCATCAAAGTCGTACCCTTGGTTGTGTCTGGCACGTCCTCCGGTCGCACCCCATGCTTACGGTGAATTAATTCGATGGGAAACCGGTTATTATTGGTTCTGTTGGGTCGAACGGAATCTACTCATCCCTCTTTTAACCGTGCTCACTGTTACTCAATCTGTGCCTAGTTTGGTCAGTAAATTCGGTCCGAAGTGAGTATTATGTTTTACTTCCTACAGTTGATTGACTTTTTGAGGTGTTTTGTCGGGGCAGGCTGGCACTATCGTGCCTACTAGGAAATCATGGATTTTTTCTTGTTATAAGCATTATCGTACTGTAATTTGTTTGGCACACCGCTTGAACTCAGGCGTGTGAAGATATGTCCACATGTGAACGTAACAGGTTGTGCATCGGACTGCTTGCCAAAGGTCCTGTAACTTCACCACTTTGGATTTGATTATCACTCGCGTTTATTTCAAAAGAGTTGATTGTGTTACCAATCGAAACCGTTATTTCCATGGATCAAACGCTCAACGGCAAGTCCCACTTAATTTCCGTACCCGGCCCGGACAGACATCCTAACGGTTTTATCAATTCGGATTCCTAGACAATCCTGGATAATACAAAGAAAGTTTTTCGGCTGAAAGAACAGCTAAAGAAGCTTCTTTCTGCGATCATCCGATCAACTCAGAGTTTGTAGTTCGATTACATAATCAAAGGTTATTTACTCAATATCCCCACGCTTCCAGTATGTATGCCGACCACCGAACCCGATGAAACGACCAAAGATTAATTCAGTGGTACATTTCCAGTGATATTTCGAAAGGTACCAAAGCACAACGTCCAAGTGATGTTGTGTTATTGTACAAGTGACCCTCTTAATTAGGAAGTAGTTTGACAACTGTGGACTAACGTACATCTTCCTCATCCCATAGGAATTATTATTAGTATTCATGATGAACGTTCATATTTGTTCCATTGTATCTGTATACTGAAATTCTACTGTACATACACCTAATTTAGGGTTTGTACCTTCGGTAAAAGTTTCCAAACATTCTATTTGGACCTCAGCATACATGGTGTTTGCTCTACTGTCCTATTTTGTTTAGCGTCACAGTCCGTAAAATTTTGTCCAAATTTTATGGGACTGACAGTTGAGTTTTCTACCGGTTGAGAAGATCCAGAAGCAGTAGTCGTTTCAACTGGAATATCAAAATCGATATCCCTATCGATGATGAACGTACAAGTAAAATTTATGCTAAAAACATAAGAAGACAGATCTCTCACCGTCCAATTGGCATCTGAACCACCTTGTTTATTGAGAATCATATTATTACAACTGGCATCTGGGATGTGCTGTCTGACGGATTGGATTTTGATTAACCACAAGTTCCACGCGAAATCCCATTGAGCAAATCCCCCACTCTCATTCACATTATCCTCGAACTCTGCAGAACTTCCCATACGAAAGTTACACCCCCTCATAAAAGTGTGCTTTATATCTCTTACTCATTGTATGACCTTGTGAAATGTAATAACAATAATAATAATAATAAATAATATCTCGTTCGCCATTTCATTGGTATGGGTGAATGCACAGAAACTGCTTATTTTTCGCTCATATACGCTTGCCGGCTCTGGAAAATCAGGTAATCATCATCATCTTGTCCACATTTGAAGTTGAATGGAATACTGGCAGTTCACCTGGTTTTTTGTGTTAGCATGTTTATTCCAAGTCTCGTTGGATATTCTTTATCTCGTCAAAACAGTTGCTGGTTCACCCAATTCAAATGCTAACTGACAACTCATTCAATTGCTGGTTTTTATCAATTTACTGTATATTTTTCTCCTCACCCCGTTCTCTTTTTGATTTCACGCCCTACATATAGCGGCGCCGCCCTGCTCATTTTGCTCACTAGTATGAAAATGCTACGCAATGGATTTAGTGCGCCTAGTCGCGTATTTATCACCCTGTTCTTCACAGATCTCCTATTCACCTTCGACTTCCACCAGATCTCAGAGACATTACCGTTGAACTATTTTTTCGTTTCTTTCTTGGTGTGCAAAGTGAGTTCCTCTGTGTGTCGCATGCAACGTCGCGCCACCGTCTGTTCCCCTCACCGTATCGAATTCGTTGTTGTAATGAAATATGCTTTTGAAATTCCCTTGATCTGATCTCTTAAGTCGATTCTCAATTCGTTCTACAAAAAAGGGCAATAGCCATTCAAACCTGTTAAGTGCTTATATAATCTGTCTGTATGAACTCAGAATTGTTCTACAGCTTTCTTCTTACCCAAGCCGATTGTTTTACATCCTCTGGACGATGCTGCTCTAATTGCAGTCATGTGGTTGAACGGTATTCTTTCTAAACCAAGAAAGTATACCCTTTAGATTAGCCGCATTGATCAACACGCTAATTTCACATCCCAGTTGTGCCCGAATCGTGTCACAGATCTGTCTGTTCTGATAACAAGTAACAACGGAAACGCCGCTGCTATCAGTTTGCAATCATATTCCCCGCTAAGTGATCACGGAAACTGCAGGATCTCTCTCTCGGGAAAAACGAGAAACATTTTTCCCATCCATTCCTTTGTATCTTTTGTATCTTGTTTTCACATTGTCTGTTCACTTCCTTTAACTGGAAGCAACAGATGCAAACCGAGCGTATTACAGTGGTGACCAATAACCACCCGACTTGATTTAGGGACATACCGGTACCATTTCCTTTCAAAGTGATAATGCACAAACAGTTCAACACGCGTTGAGCTGAGAACGAAAATTAGCAAACAAGCGCGTTTTCGTTGCTTCATCAACTGGCTAAATACGGTACCGTTTATAATAAAATAAACAGAAGATAAGAGGAGATACATCTGCCTGAAGACCGAAGCGTTCACCAAAATGAATCTTCAAATCGGCTTTTGCAAGCCTGCTTCAACTGCGAATTTCCCTCAAGGGAACAGTGTAAATCACCACGATTCATATCGTTTCGACTTATGGTTTCGAGACCTGATCACTTCCGTTTTAGGATGCTAATGAACTTTGTGTATTCGATCAACGAAGCTGGAATGTATTAGGAGCGTCCGGTCAGCACCAACGAGGTCGGTCGTCATGCGCTGGTTACTGACAGTCTTTCTTTGAAGGAGGAAATCACTCCGTCGTACGTCACATAGGGCTGCCCATCGTCTGCCTCTCCATGTTCTGTTCGCACGTTTTGTACTAAACGAACGGGAGCGAACCGGTGGCGAAACCATGTCTTGGTTTAGTGTGAATACATTAGATNATAATAAGTAGTATATGAACGACTCGACAAATTCCCTTGGAAACACCAACGGTTTCGCGTTTCTTACCGCTCGTCAGGCATGCGTGTCTGGTAAAATTTCATCAGTTCATTCATAGACTTGCACCCAGGAAGTATATTTTTGTCATAAACTCACTCGCAACACCGGGTAATTTTGAATGAACAGCTCTTTCAGAGCCAATCCATCGAAGAACCCATACTATGATCCGATGTGTTTGCAGGTAGGTTAGATGCTATAACTGCAAAAAAACGCGACTTTTTCACTGGACTGGCTCTGGAAGAGTTGTCCATCCAAAATTACCCGGTGTTCCAAATAAGGTCATTGTGGCGAATATATATAATTTGTAGGAGTGACAAATTTTTATTCCGAAACACTCAAGACGTATCACTTAATGGTTCAAATTATCGTAACTCTATATACACTGATGGTTATGATGTTCNTGATGCTGCCTTTCCGATGTCTAGTATATCCCGTTCGTACTCACGGTATATGTGCAGTCACCTGTTTCTCACAACTATCTATCTAGCTTCATGCGTTCTCCACTGGGGGGATAAGTATTTCTGTTGTCTGTTGAACACATTCCATTGAATTGTTCTCTTTCTCTCTTAACCCTGTTAAGTTCATACACCGGTTGGTATCTTTCATGTGCCTCATTTTCTCTCTTCCTGTTCCACCTACCACCTTTTCCTTGTTTGCTCAATAGGTCATTGAACTGATCCGAAAATTGCATTTTGTTTACATCTACACTGCCCCGTTCCGGATCACGTGTGGTTCTGTTTTCCATGCAATCGCCCAAATCGCATTCATCCCTCGTATCCTTTTAATCGAATGCATGCTTGTGTGTCATTTTTCGTCCTCCAGATTCTCGTTTTTATCTAATGTTTTCGCACATTCCAATAAGATTGGCACAGTTCCTATTCAGCTTCAAACATTTTCACTGTTGAGATCATCACGACAGATCTCTGTGTATTTCAGTTCCGGGTTGAGTTTACGCAACCAATAACTTTTCGCTTATATTCGGCGGTTTCGGTTGCTCTCTTCCGACTACACATTTGGTCAACCAATGATAAAGGAGTATAGAGAGGAAAAAGAAATCCGGAAGCAGTACCAAGGGTCTCATATCGTCGTATACGGTCGCGGTTTAATCAGTCTTGGCTTTCTTCCACCCATTACCAACTTCGCGAGGCAACATACAGTGAGGAATTCTATGTGGCTATATGCGCGACACATCCCAACCAACCTAATTGATAGAGATGAAAGGACTAAGATTATTTAAAACTGCACCTAACCTCCGCTTTACTTGTCCTCTTTCTCCACCAGATTCATGCAAAGCGGAATAAACAGTAGTGTTCAAACTGTTGACGGACAACTGTCTATCGCTACCGCACCAGAGGTATCTCAAATTGTCAAATATCAACCAAGCGTTTTGTGTGCTTGCTGGCACCTCATCTGATATTCGTACGCCAGATATATCCGCCCAAACAGAAAAATTTGCCTACTTTATCCTTCGCTTCCCTAGTTAGAGAGTGCGTTTAGAAGCTGCACCTACTTAATTCTGTAAAAACATGTAACGCTTTGAATGTGTCACACGCATGCCGAAACGTAACCACATCCACACTTAAACTATCCAAAAAAGCGTCAAGCTTACCTGGATCTTCATTTAGCAGTGCAGTGTGACCTACACGAGATCCGATAGTCTCCCGCTTGTAAGTTTAGTGATACCCTCAAGGACAAGGCCGTTTCAAGAGTCATGTGTAATAACACTTGAAGAGAAAAGTAGGGCGAGTGAGAGAGAGAGAGCAACCCTGGAAAACACCAATTTACGTGGTGAACTCGAGCTAAAAACACTCGTAAACTGTTAGGTGGCCTCGACTGTTTGTGCTCGAGGATCGATGCAGAGAAAATAATTCTCGGACGCATCCCTCAATGACAGGAAATGCCAGTGCTTCGTGCGGTTGACTGTATAAAAAGTCGCCCCTGTTAGATCATGGGCAGTATAAATCATAAATTCACGATTTAAATATGTTCCGGAATTTATCAAGAGTCGGAAGTATTTTCGATGCATCAACCTCGTCCAAATTTAGCCTTCTTCTCAAGTATACATCGTTCTCGTGCGGCAGACAATCGACAGATTTGTATTTAACTCACAGTTACTTGTGATTATTGGTGTGTTAGATGAGTGCTATTGATTTGAAATAATTGACAGACATCGTCTTCACGATCGATCCTCCGTGTCTCCCGTCCTGCGTGCATGGTCGACTGGATGAACAGGATTATGAACATAAATTTCAAAGGGTAGTTCATCAAAATCGAAACCAATGCGAGAAGCTTTGACTCAATTCTAATTGAGTTGATTCTTTTCTTTTTTCAGTTATACATCCTTTGATTGAATACGTAATGGTACAATTTTCAGGAAGGGGGGTCGTCCACTCAAAGGACTGCCATACAACACTCGTTGGTGTTGGAACTCAAAGACACGTCCTCCTTCTGGTGACGTTACCACCGGGCCACCACCACCGGTAGTCTTCTCAACAGTATCTACCGCCTTTCTCGCAAGTCAGTTAAATAAACGATTCGCACCGTGCAGCTGGAAGCTGTTCGCTTTCCCAGATCGAAATCAGGGGTCTCGTCAAAGCCCCCTTCATAGGTGCACCTCCATACCTAAGTCTGTAACGGACTCTTTAAGGTAAACTGCATTTAAGGAGAAGGACTGGTATCAAGGTTCAGATTTTACGATCATGAATTGAACTCTCCGTCAAACAAGTTTGGATTTGGGAGAAGCCATCCTGTTTAGCTTGTTGGATCACAAGCGCACCAGTTAGTAGACCACGTCAACGTGCAGTCTAGTCTTGATGAACTGTCTGTAACAAATCGTATTCCTTTTGCCGAATGCGGTTAAACAGTTATGGGTTATGTTCAACTCCATTAATTCATTGATTCATCAACCCGTAATGCTTTTATTGATTCTGGAGTTCCTGACAGTTGGGCGGTGCTCCGTGTCATTTCTCATCATAGTCTGATTCATGGACCAGGTTGATCGATATCCAATTTTTCTGTTTACTGCTTTCTTTGAACTATCTTGTCTTAGTGAATAGTGTGCCAAACACTGGATCATTGACATTCGTAGACCCACCACCATCTCTGATTTCCTGGATCTGAATGCGGCTTTCGACTCGGTCGACCGCTCTAAACCCTGGCACTGCTTTTATCTGAAAAATGAAGCTTAGTTCAATATTACAATCCCTTTATAGTAATAGCCGAAACCTAGTCCGAGCTTACGGCACTTTTTCTCCCGAGTTCACCACGGAAAGTGGTGTTCGACAGGG
>UZAN01048789.1:0-12817 GCA_900618425.1 Echinostoma caproni | reverse complement strand
TAGACGGAAACCGAATGAGAGCCCAAAATAGAGAATCTCAAGAACTTACCGTATAGGTCACATAAAATATATCCAGAATAAACGGGATCCCCACAACAACATACGTATTGATTCCGCGTCATGTGATTCACACATTCTTAGGTGCGATGGAATGCTCGATTTCGAAATTCAGCGTCGCAGTTTAAAATTGTATTGAGTTGGTACTTGCAACACTGGTTAAATTCATGACGATGCAATAGTCTATCCAACGGTGGACATACGTTTCGAGCACCAGTAGCTGAATTGAAAGAACAACAACATGCAATGCGCTACAGCAAACAGTTGTGAACTCGCGTGTGATCGAGGAGGCTTATGGATACCTAAACACCAAAGATAGTTTGCTATAGGTCCCGATCACACCGTTGCGCAATAGAAAAACGAAAACAGCCCAACAGCTGTTATAAAGAGCTTGACGACCAAAAGCGCTTTTGTGGAAGTTAAGGCGGATTGCTACCTATGTTTTCGAACTCTGTGTTGATATTTAGGCGGTCGTTGCTTTAGAGATTTCGGTTAGAATGATACACCAAACACTCTTACAAGACATTTTGAAGAAGCATAGCTCTAAACATTTTTTTAAGCAAAAAGATTTTTCCTGCAAACTGAAATTCATGTAACTTATTCAACCGAATTTGATTCCATCGCCCCTGTTGATGAAGCACAATATTGGGCAAATGGTCTCAAAGCATAGAAATCCTGATGTTTTGATTTGTACTTTGTTTAGTGGATTAGAGTTGGAAACTACGTGATAAGTGGGTTATCAAGCAACCGATAAACAGAACTCCGCATACTGCTTGCGGTGTGAGATTTCGATGCACATACTTGTAAAATGAAGAGACATATTATCATAACGGCTACAACAAATGATTAGAATAAAGCCAATGAGCTGCACGATGTCCTCGTAATTCACTCCGCGGATATGACAATAACATAGTTATAGCTTCTTTGCATTCGGGTCGGCGAGCCATCTACCTGTGTTGTCAATAGAAAACATTTGGACTTTGCTACTCTGGAAGATGTACTAACCCTTCACAGTTTACGTTACAAAACATGAATAAGACATATTTCATTAGTGAATAGAATTATATCCACTTTAAAATGCATCTAAAACTGGTGGTGAGTAATATAACGGTTTCAATGGAAAAAGTACACGGTTACCGATGCTGATTCTGTTTTACCTCATAGATCCTATGAAATGAAAGATCATTTGATGATATGTTGTATTTCGGCCTCGCATTTCGTTCTCATTTATGTTCTCAAAATTAGTTACGCTGATATTCGTAAAACGGAGGTAGTCCCAGAATTCAACAAGCTGCTATAACGTTGTCGCAAGTCGGAAAACGATATAGAGATGGCGTATACAATGTTCATCCCGATTGATATTAAATGTACCAAAAATGTAATTATCTCTATCTAAAGAAGATATATAGATTTGTTTATTAACCTCTACGGAAACCTGTTGCTTGCACAAGTGAATTGCTAAGGGTAGATGAGCTGATTCAACTTACGGCTTCCCTCGATTCCAGCCTACTTTGATCTTATCAGCATACGATTAACTTTGGATAATAAGATTTGCATTTACGGTATTTGCCGTCAGTCATTTCTTGAAAAAGCACATCAGCGGGGAACGTGTGAACAACGATCACTTAACTACAAATTGCATTCCCATAAATTAGGTGTTTGTCGCAGTTCATCCAACAGCTAAACGAACCGAATCAAAATAATACTTCAAATAGTCATCTAAGTGCGTTTGGAGAATCCGGATGCAGACTTTTGGTGGTAAGACAACAATCACCACTCATGGATTGCACATATTTTGTTGCGCAGAGTACTGTTCCTAGCAACCGGCAAAACATCCGGAAGTACACTCACACCGAGAACGGTCGTTCTGTAGAGGATTCCATTAAGTCCTTTCACCAGCCATTGTTCCGTTGAAGCCTACCAAAGTTGTTCTATTGTTCAACAATGGGAAATGGCATATTATTTGAATGAATAGAGTTCGGCAACGGATGAGGCACCCGATGTGTGCAGCATTTTTCTTTGTTCAAATTTCCAGTGCAATGACAGAAATTGGTGCAGTATTCTGCTATGGATTGTGCAACCGCTAAGGACGGATCTCGCGATGTACACCAGTAGATTGCACAGCAATAATGGTACTCGTTTTATTGATTGTGGTGACGGAAGTCGCGAGCAGAATCTGCGACACACCCTGCGTCAGCCGCAAAATTCTTTTAGGCCAGAGAAAGATGACCTCTAGATTGATGCATGCCATTTTGATTCTAAGTTACCTTTTGTATCACCTGGGTGTCTGTGATCGACCGTGAATAAGGTTTCCACGACCATTGTTAGAAGTGAAAACCTAAATGTCCTCATTTCATAACAGCATCCTTCCGAGGAACTATGTATTTAGCTCTCAACTATATTACGGGAGAAAGTAGCACCTGATCTACGATTCCAGGAGAGCTGTCGTGGTAGATGTAACTGATGTATCCGTTTCCACGCCGTATGGTGCAATTGGATCAATGGTGCCAACAACCGATATTTTTGGAATTCCCTTTTGAGTACATCATATGTAATATGATACTTGGTGAGGAGTTCCTTTTATTGATGCCCAAAAGTGAATCTTGTATGAGAATTGAAAATCCTCGGTTAATCATCATTGAAATGTGGTGGTTCTGAGAATTGTGAGTTCTCGGATTGTATGTACTAGTTTGCGACTCGGTGTCTTCAGCCCGGACTAGACTTTACAAACATGTAGGCTCAGTTACTTGATAACAATGATGCAATAGAATTCGATCGGAGTAAGCGTCGATTGCCCCAGCGCTTTTAGGAAATGTGTCACAGGCTTTTTGAAAGCATCTTGATGTAATTCGTACACAGAATGGTTGTCAATATAGACGAAGGTACTTGCTGGATATTACTCCTAAGCAAACACTTGGATGTGGAAAGAAAACCTAGCTAGCTGCAAAAGATGCAAACCGTCTAGATCAGGTTTCCGCAAAAGACAGCGAGCAAATGGGCAAGTGGCCTTGCGTTACACAAAACCTTGGAAAATGTATACTCCTTCTATTTTCTCATCAAACGTACGTTCACTGTTTGGAAAAAAGAGCGACTTCACAAAAATGATAGGGACGAAAAAATGCCAGGCATCGCGGATAATTATACTGCAAGACAGGTGGTTGCATCCCAACATCAAAGACTTTTTGGTTGAGCTGCATTTATTTGATATGCGTCGGTTCGATATATACTGTTTACTACGAAATCGAGGTGGTGGTCTCATAACCTACACCAAATCGTTTTGGTGTAAGTTTACAAAGACTAACTTCCCCGACAACGTAGGACATATCTCATGTCTATCGGTTAAATGTAAACCCCATTTCCTTAGTTAACATCGTAACATCATGGTACCTTCGGTACAGGTTCTGATGTACTGATGTTTGCTGATATACTTATATTCCAAACTTCTTACTATAAGTTTTGATTCTTGGTTTTGATTCAAACCAAGCAGTTGTTCTCTTTTATGACTTTTATCTCTATCCACAATCTTGTAAATTTTTTCATAGGAGAAAACGTACAGCTGGAACTTACGCTTTTAAACAATCCTGACCTGTTGGCTGGGCAAAGAGGAGCTTTTTTGGCAAACTCCGATCATTGTATCATAATTTGTTTGCCAAAAGTCTACTCAAAAAACATCATAGCACACTGACACCTACATCTAGCCGGATAATTTTTCATAGGCTGTTTGACCCGGCCATTTTGTCATCACTGAGAGAAATGGTCTCTGGAACAAATTTTGATCAGTTCTTCAATCCAAGTGTCTCGGGTGAGTGTGAAAACCTCACGAGCTAGTTGAAGCTTGGCTTTGACATCTGCTGCCCCATATCCCCTATGCACATCAATCCCGCCAGATTTTCCTCTCCCACTTTGAAGACCCTCAGAAGAAACAATGAATGGGCATTTAAAATGCGTGGCTGACACTTAGTTAAGCAAACGTCAGTGCTGTTGAACAATGAGATCCAAAGATTGGCAAACTATACACTAAAACCCTTCTTGTTGACCGTAAATCAAATCTGGAGCGCTATGAATAAACCCTATGGAACAAAAGTCAGACTACGCGGACCTCAACCCACAGGAGAATAACCCAACTGCAGGTTTTCCACGAAAACACAAACTGAATTATCGTATCCTTATTTCCAGTTGACCATCATGAAGTTTAACATGTCAATTCTAATCAGATGCGGGAACAGCTGAATTACCTCAAAGTGTCAAAAGCTTCCGGTCTCGAAGGACTATATTATTTCGTCATCGGGGAATGTGCACTTTATCTGACGGACCCACTGGTTGGTAGTATTTTAAACCACTGCTTCGAGGAACAAAAAGTGGTCAACTGCGGACAACCTGTGCGCATCACACTAGTCCCTCAAACAATAAGATGGGAAACTTCGATCAATCGTCTGTAATTAAATTTCACTAACAAATTCCTCAACGTATATGCAAAGAAGCATAATTCCTAACACTGAGCAGCTAGATGACAACCAATTCTTTTATCGCTAACAACGTTCTACCTTGGATGCTCGTGCGCATTCGGTAAACTCAGTTTTTCGATCCTTAGACATGCATTGCAGGGCATTTCGTGAGTTTTCTCAACTATAGTAACACTTCTAACTGTGTTGACAAGAGCAAGCTTTTATTTCTACTCCAAAGTGCTGGACTGTCCCATAATACCCTCTCTCTTGTTCAAGATTATTTTGCTGGTAGAACACAATTCACGGCGTTTCTTGGATAGAACCTATGACTCTCTACCAATCAAGTCAAGGGTGCTCCAGAGAGCAAATCTGTACCCTTTTCTTTCCTCTTGTATACTCGTGAACGTTTCACTAACCCAGCTGATTTTATTATTAGGCTTGTTGATAATGTCGGAATAGGTTTCAAACACCAAAGTGATTTCCGCTTCTCACATCTTCAAACCAGTTTATTTGCCTTAAACTTATGGTCTCCATCTTCCACGGCATCTGTCAATGCATCTAAGTGTAGAGATGTGACCTTTTCATTCGCAAAACTAGAACGACTACATTATTTTGAAAGGATTTGTCCTGCACTCTATGTTGACAACCAGCCGGTTCCTCCAGTGAATAATCCACAATATTTCGGTGTCATCATCCACCAAGATCTCACCTGGACCTCACATTTAAATTCTACTCTTGTAAACATTGGACGGTTTTCTTTCTTTATTTTCATCTCGCATTCTTTGAAAGTTCCACTAACGTTAGCCACTAGATTTGTATATTCTTATATTGGTACTCATCTTCTCGACTGTTCCCCGAGTTTATTTCACTGCTTAGAGATAAATATTATGTGATTCTACGCCGGTCTAATGAAATCATTTCTCGCACCAGATGTATTCCTTATTCGCGTTTGCTTAAGTTAATCGCCGATGAACATTTTACTTCTGGCGGCAACTTCTGCAACAATACTCTATCAGACATTACTAACTCAATGAACACAAAACCCAAAAAATGCATGTCCACTTTTGTAACTAGATGTCGTTATATACTTGTTTATGCTTATAGCACTTACCATCCTTTGTCCATTCTCTCTTTTTTGGATAGTCTTGGCTCTAAACGCATCCGCTAGAGAAAACTTCTTGAATTTTCTACGCAACTGATATTCATTTTTAAAAATTATACTCCACATTCCTTTGAATTTACGATGCTGTTTTTTCATTTTTGTGTGACTCTCCGTGTGGATAAATGTTCCTGGAGTGCACGAATATGAGAATCTATCTATCTATTTATCTAGTTTTATTTCGAAAGAAAATTCAAATGAGGAGGAACTCATGAATTATTCCGAAATACCCGGTCAATCTGACATATCCTTAAGGATGTCAGTTGAACAGTTGCAATCTTTTCTATCAAAACGTGACCCCTAAACAATTATTGGACATCATGATAGTAATAATTTACTTGAAATATTATGTACATTTTCACTGTTTAATTAACGAAACAGTGGTGCAAACGGTCAGAGACAGCATGATGGGAACTAGTGAAACCGTCGCAATATTCAAGCAACAAGTGACAGTGGACACAAACTACAGACTGCTCATCGTGAAATCACATTAGGCTTTCTGCTTAACAAGCACCAGCACCAGTTGTGCCGGTGCGACAGTCGCCATGCCCTTGCTTTTTACGCACCGTTTAAGGCAAAGAAGGTAATGCAACGTAGTGCTTACGGAACAACATCCTCCTGTCTAGTGCTAATCCACAACCACCAGTCAACCACCAAAAGCCTGGTAAATAGCAATGCGATATGGCAGAAGTATGGTCAGAATGATGATTACCTATGCTCCTGGACGTCTACATGAATACGACAACATCGTGAGTCAAGGGATGGTAAATTGCGCAAGTATAGTCATCGACGAAACACTGAGAAGCCTACAATCAGCTGTTCACAGAAGAGTGAACAAAACAACGGCAAAAATAATGAAGTCTTCAGCCAAGAAACGTGGGCATTTGTGTGAACGCAACGAGCAACCCGACACCTGGATCAGTAACAACACGTCAACACGTCCACTATCAAACTAAGAGACAGAAGTTCTCATCAAAGGACTTTTACTTCAATGTAAAAGACACGTCAAAGAAACAATACCTATCGGAATTAGCACGTGCTCTTCAGGCCACCGGGTTATCAGATAACACAGCAAACAGCAAATACGGCAAACCATCGTTCCCACTATGACCCGAAACAAACCGTTCAGTGCACTCTCAGAACCCGAACAGAAGGCAATCAAACACCGAGCAACGACAAGAGTATGGTCCTCCTCCTAGAGGACAAAGGAAGAATGACCAACGTGATGGAAATAACAGACTATATCAGAAAGCGAATCTAATTATTCCAATACAAACCTATCTCCCACCCGATGATTACCATAGATCTCACTTCAAAACCCGCCAGATTCACCAAATTGTGAATTCATTGCTGAAGCCGTAATGTAAAATCTCGAAAGGACGATTGAACCACAACTCCGGCCCAAATTTTGGCTTATATATGTAGATGACACATTCGTGACCCTGAAGCGGTCAGAATTGGGGAGAATCTTCTACAACATCAACAAGTCCATCCTGGATATAATGTTCACCGTGGAAACGGAACAGAATGAAAATTGGTAGTCCTAGCAACAGGATCATTTTCCGGACCGCTGGAAACATCAGTAAACAGAAAGGAGACCTACACGAATAAAATTCTAGGATGCACCAGCAACTACCCAACCTGCCGCAGGAAGCGTTACATTCGGATACTTTTCGAAAAGGCAAAATTACACTGCAACACTGCAAAATTGAGACAGCAAGAGAAGAAAGATCTCTACAAACTACTCTTCCGCAACGACTGCACCCTGTGCTATCGTATGTGAAGATCATGTCGGAAATGACCATGAGAATACTTAAACCACAAAACATTCATATTGTCCACAAACCAAGGACAACCCCAGGGAAAATCTTATCGAAAAGAAGAAGCAACAGAAAGACGAAAATTGAACAAATTTGATCTACCGCATCAACTGTACAGACTGCAGGAAGTACTATATCGGTCAAACAAGGAGAAAAATAACAACTCGCGTGTACCAACACAAACTGGTCATCGGAAGACGCAATACACTCTTACTCACCTCAAGCCACGAGGACCGAGAAGGACATAATTTCAATTTCGAAAACATAAAAGTCGTCGATCAGGCCCTCACCAAGCACGTAAGCGAATTTCTGGAAGCTTGGCAATCATCAAAATAACAGGGTCAACCAATATATTCAAATCGAAAAAGCCTGCATCTCCATAAAACAAGAGGACCAATCAACACAAACAAAGTGGGTCGTGACAAACGTGAAAACAGGACAGCAGTAACCCTTTGACTGTCTTTTGCGTAAAGAGAACATATATATGACTAAATCAAGAAACTTCTCCTCATGTGATATAGGATTTGATTCGTGGCACGTTACAACAAATCTAACAACTAACACGCCCTTGTTCGCGAAACATGTTTTCACCAGTTTTCACTCCATCGTTTTGTTATGGTTATCTTTTCTGAGGCTGAGCTTGATATCACATCGAACGAGACAACACATCATTACGGTAGTGTACTTTTACTGATTTCAGTTCGAAAATAATGTTTGTAAATTCCGTATTCACTATCGATAGCTATGATCAATTGGCACACTTTGTGCACGTCTTTTTAACGTTAGATAAAATCAGGCCAATGCATGGCTATTAGAACTATCATGAAACGCACTCACAGCCGTTCTATTTTGATTGGTTAGTTTTGGTTTGATTCTTGTCCTTCGCTTTTTAAATCGATCAATCTGTTCGCTGATACAATAAAATCAATCTTTAACTTGTTCTGTCCAATGAAAATCTTGTTTGTCTGTACCGGTAGAATCACCTCGCCCTTTTTGAACTCACTGAGAAGGTACAAAGAACTGGCCTACAAACCTCGTCTTGCCTCACTAGTGAAGCACTATTCTGAGTTATCCAGGTCCGTGATAACGTACCTCAATGCAGTCTTTGCCGCCTAACGTCTGCGAACAAAGAACACCAGGCTCTTATGGCAAGGTATTCCTCTTCTCTGTGTGCAGAACAGAAAACATTGGAATACCTCTGTGGATGTCAACAGCCTCAACGCCGCTTTCATCCACCCGTCAAACGAGAGCCAGATTCCCTCATTCCTATGCAATGAATCCACTTTACTGCTTTCTTCCAATGATTTAATCTTTAAGCTTCTTGGATCCTGCAAAGCATCCTCAGCTGCAGGCCCTGATGGTCTTCCTCCGGCACTTCTGAAAATTGAAGCAACTCCTTAACCAGTATGATGATGTCTAGTTCCAATGAGTCCATGTCTTCCTGATCGATTCCTCATTCTTGGAGTGCAGTGACCCTTATTCCTATCCTCAAATCCGCGCCCTAAACTGTTCTTGCGAAACGGTTTCGTTCTATCGTGTTGACCTCAGCGACTCTAAAGGTAACTGAAAAGGTCATTCTGAGTCGGTTGTATTCAGATGCCACAATTCCCCATGACCCCCTTCAGTTTGCATATAAACCAAACAGATCTACATTGGAGGCCGTATACACTCTAGTGCATTTTTTTAGTAAGTCATTGAACCATTCGGTTAAGTCTGTCCGTTGTGTTATTTTTTATTATTCGTCTGCGTTTGATTCTGTTTCCCGATCATCTTTTCTTTCCAAAATTGAATTTGTTTCCATTATAAAACAGATGCTGTCATGGCTTGCCGACTATTTCACACAGAGGGTCCAGTGCACCAAATTAGGAACGAAGGCATCAAAACATCTTGTTAATAATTCTGGTGTTCTTCATGGTGCTGTTCTATCTCCATATCTTTTTTCTGCCTTTATTATTGATCTTTCCCACCTCTTGCGCACATTCAAAATTATGCTGATGACGTCGTTTCGTTTCAGACAATTTCTTCTACCTCGGAGTTTCATTCTATTACTGATAACCTATCTCACATCCAACAGTTCTCTGACCAATCGGGTCTCATTCCTAATATATCTAAATGCGTGGAGTGTATTTTCAGTCTTTCCCGCTCCTCATTTTCAACGGACTCTGCTATTCTTGACGATAAATCTGTATCTAGAAAGACCTCAGTAAAGTACCTGGGTGTCACCACCGACAGCAAACTTCGTTGGTCTACACATATTTACAACTGTGTGGGGAAACTGAGGCGTCTGTCTTCTCAGTTACGCAAACTCAGGCAATTCCGAACCCCACAATCAGTTCTATCATCTTTCGTTCATCAATGGGTTTTACCCATTCTACTTTATTTCTCTCCTGTAGTGTTTCCCGGTCTTTTAAAACATGACTTCAAAACAATTCGCCGTGGTTTCGTGATAATCAGTTGTGCATCAATAATCCCAATTGAATTATTAATCACAGATCTCATTGATGGTCACATCAACTCCTGTTTTTTAAATTTGCCCATAAGATTCTGGCTTACCCTCTTCATCCACTACACCCTGATCTTTCGTCTTGTCGTTCCTATCCGTCCACACGTCCACATTTATAAAAATCCCCCTACACCATACCTGGCCCGACTACTAACCAAAAAAGAACAGTTATCAAATGAACTACGTCAAATGTTTTGTGCATTAAACGTATATCACAAACATTCTTTATTTTGTCTTTATTATTTTTTTCATTCTGCGTGACGAACTATGTATGTACATTATTAAATGAAATGTAAGCATATATGCTTACACAAGTTACAAATACAACAAAATACAATATAATACAACATTTAGGTGTGGATAGGCACTGAGCACTTCACCACTAGATAGTCAGGTGTCATGCCGCAATTAGCCAATTCATTTGTGAGTTCGGTACTAGATGTACGAAGTAAGCGGTTCTGCATAAACTATTCGCGTTCGTTCCCACCCACTGCCAAATATAGTTATTATTCGAAATTGTACGACGTAACCAACAAGCTTAGTGGCGCCGAAATGCGCAATATGTCGTCGGTGATTGTTGATCCAAAAGTCGAAGCCACAAGCAACAGGTTCTGTCACGTTGTGTACTTCCGTGTACTGCTTGATCACCACTTTTTGAAGTTTCATTTGTTAATTATATCCTGAGACCTAATCTTCACAATCCACGTCAGCTGCAATAATCAATCATTTTTTGTTGTTTGTGAGGAACGAACGGCGATAAAATTTAGATGTTACAATGAAATCAAGCAAATCGTCATATTGTTGCAGTTACTTCCTAAATATACGCAGATTCTCAAACGAGCGCGATTAGCCTGCGCAATGATTTTGTTACACCTCACCGGGTGGTTTCTGGAGAGACAAAGGAAGTTACCAAATGGAAATATCAGAGAAACCCAGAGGAAAAGCCCCTGCAGTGTGAGAAGAAAGAAATCTGGCATTGACTTGTTAGCAAAATGAGCAGAAGAGTGAATTGACCCAGTGGAAGAGCTGGGTTCAGTCAGCATAAAATGAGATGCATCAAACTGTTTCTGTGGCTAAGTCATCAGTAATTGCGTACTTTATTTAAATAACAACAGTTGGACATTCTCGTTGCGGTTTATGTGCATTCAAATGTATTTGAAGGAAATGGAATAGTGGTAGCGACCAGAATTTGAACGGCTGATTCTATTTCAACGATTTTCTTGCGTTATCGATGGAGTACGACACAAAAATGGCAATTACAAATGCGAAAAGATGTGATGAGCTACCAAGTGACCAAGAGAAACGATATGCTTCCCTTGGACATACGAGGTCGCGGGTTCGATCTCCAGTTGAGTCGATTGATTCGCACTGCGGGTGAGACCCAACCAGGTGGAAACTGATGTACAACGCTTCTCAGGTTTTGCACGATGATTTGATCGTTAGAAAAGAAGCTTTATTTCGAAAACAAACTCAAATTAGGACGAATTCAATAATTATTCTGAAATATCCGACGTATCCGCGAAGAAGGCAGTTGAATGATTGTAATCGTTTCCACCAAGATTAAAAAGCCTCTTGCGCATCATTATAACCATAATAATATACTTGAAATATCTTGCACATTTTCAATGTATTAATAACAAAACAGCGGTGCCAACAATCTGAGTCGGCATCATGTGAGTTGGTTAAACCGTCTCAATATTAAACAAGAATTGACAGTGGGCAAAATATACAGCCTGTCCATCTTGAAGTCACATTATTCTATCTACTTGATATGCACGAGGACTAGTTGTACCAGCGCGACAGTCGCCATGACTTTGCGTTTTATAACCAAAGATTGTGGTGCGTCAAATTAAATGTAACAGGAACATTCTGATACTGAGTACACGAACATAGGGAATCTCGTTCTTGAGATTATTGGTCTTCACATGACGACCATGATTTATTTATTGAGGAATCCATACCACGAAAATAACAATTCTGCTGTGATAGTTGACATTGGATTTGACATTAGATGTAGTATACTCAGGTTCTTACCGTGTCCCTCAATGATTATACAACGGTACGCTATAACTGTGGGTAGTATGAAACTATTACAAAAAATTGATCTTATTTTCTCTGATATTTTAATCTCTATGAATTCAACAGCAATTGCTGTGTGAGTCAATAGATAAACCCATTTCATTTTGAATGTATTAACTTATCAACTGACTGTTCTCTTTTGAAGCAAATATTTTCTTTCCAACTTATTTAATTGGAAGTATGTTAAGCAATTCACACTCACAGGACGATTTTATATAAAACGGTTTTATTTGACTTCTGTTTGAATTCGTTTGAAATTTCGTTTCGTTTCACCGCTTGGATTTCAATCCAAACCGTTGGAAGGACAATGCAGGCAGTTCATCCAGTTTCATCCGTTGCACAATCCTGTGAAAGGACCTGCCAGGTTTGGAACTAAACAAATTCCGTCAAGTTTCTATCTAGCTCGGACAAATAAAGAATGGAAGATAAAATCAATTGCAATCGCATACTGGTTGAAGCGCACTTATCATGCTCTATTATTGCTCGAGTACGTTTAATATGCATCAGTAAAGACAGTTTCTTCGGATCGCTTGTCCGTCCAACGTGACCGTGTTGAGAAATCAGCAAATTGCAGTCGAACCAAAAAATAGAAAATGCAAAAGAACTTCCACTGTAGGGAGTGCAAACGTTGTAAAATGCATCATGGGAAGGATGCAGGATCATTCGAAAACACTACCAATTTGGTGCAGGATGACAAGCACAAGATATTCTGACGAATCAATTTATCTCAAAACCGAGGCTATCATATAGGCAT
>UZAN01048787.1:0-11387 GCA_900618425.1 Echinostoma caproni | reverse complement strand
GTGTGTGTGTGTGTGTGTGGTACCCGACCAACAGTATTGGACTACTGTTTGGCCCCCCTTGGAACTTGTGTGTATTGTGTACTTTTTATTCCTCACGGATTGTGAATCGTGAGCTTTTAAATTAGAAATCCAAACCCTCACTCCTGATAGCCTATACTTAGAGCGAATGACTATCTATATGGTTGTGGACATCTGTGAAACCGTATGAATAAAATAAAGACATCTGAGTTTACTCTAATTGCCGAACTCTTTATTCGTTTTTACATCCTTGTCCGTGATTGGTGTTTTTTCTTTTGGTAACAGCATTTCCCTGCTGGTAGAACGCGCCGGCAACTACGAAGTCCCGATCATTTCTGGTGTTTGCTAATCTGTGACAGCTCTGGTGCTGGTGTGACATATCTCTTATATTGAAAGGGCTCATGCATAGTTCAACGGTACGTGTAGTGTTGCTCCACGGCTGTGAACCGTGGTCTCTACGAGCAGATTATGTCCAACGGCTATCTGTTCTCAACAATCGTTGTCTGCGCAGTATGGTGAGTGCACTGCGTGAATAACTGAAAGATCAGAGAAAGTGTTTTAGAGTGAGCTTTTCTTACGGTTACCAAATACATTTCTCTGCCCCATCGGTGGCGGCTAGGCAACGTCCCGCGGACGCCTGGATAATGTCTTCTCTATGATGCTCTATTTACAGGTTTTTGGCCGGACTGGAACAGAACACCAGGTGGGCAAGCTATGACGTGACATACAGGGTTGAACAAATTGTGTCCCAATCTGTCTTCCGTCGGGGCTTCGTAACTAAGATTCAAAATGCCGTCGGCTGGAAACCTTTTGATATGGATGTATATATATATATATGTATGCAATTGTTAGCTTCGTTATCCAACTATTTTACTGATAGAGTACAAACCACTAGATTGGGGAACTCTTCATCTAAACCCTTTGTCAAAATCTCCGGAGTTCTTCAAGGAGCTGTGCTATACCAACACTTTTCCACTCATAGTTGTGATATTTTCTGTGTTTCTCCCGCACGAATTTTGAAATATGCAGATGACATCGTGTTGTGTCAATCTATTTCTTCTTACTCTGATCTAGGCTCTTTCACCGACAGTCGTGATCAAATTCAGTCATTATCCTTCTCATTGAGGTTAACCCTAAACCCCAATAAATGTGGTGAGTGTTTATATAGGTTTGCTTGCTCCCCATATCCGACAGACCATGCAGTGATTAATAACAATCCTTTATCCAGAGTGAACTCTCTCGAATATCTTGATGTAACCATAGATAGCAATCTTCATTGGTCAACCCACATCCACAATTGTATTGGTAAACTGCGGCACCTATCATATCAAATACAAAAGCTAAGGCAATTTCGCGCATCCCAGTCAGTTATTTCTACCTTTGCTTATCAGTGTGTTTCCCCATCTTACTCTATTGTTCCCGAGTCATTTTTCCTGGCTAACTCAAACAGGATTTTAAAGTCTTACGCCGCGATCCAACCATTATTAGTCGGGTCTCTTCTATTCCTGTGAATATGTTAGCTTTAAAGCTTTTAGAGTATCACCTAACTTTCTGTATGAAATTTGCTGAGAGGAATCTCCCAGATTCTGACCACCCATTACACGCAGAATTGACACGTTGTCGTTCTCATCATTCAACTCGCTCCGTCAAATTTCATTTCGAATTAAAGCTTACCGCAATTCATCTGTACCGTATCATGCTCGTCTACTCATAAACAAGGAGCGGTCAATAAGTGAACTTTGTCTTAACCTTATAAAATGTCTCTAAATGTCTGTAAAATATTTTCTCCCGGTTTATCATGTACATTGTTACGGTTGGCATGTATGATTTTTTTAACTGAAATGTGAGCTCCAATTTTTGTAAGTTATAAACCAAATAACACAATACAATGTAATATATATATATATATATCGATCTATAGTAATGATTCTTCAATTGACTGGTTCTGAAAGAGCTGCCCGTCCAAAATTACCCGGTATTGCAAATCAGGTGTTTGTGACGAAAATACACTTGCTGAGTACAATTAGATGAATGAAGTGATAAAAGATTACTGGATTCGCATGCCTTCCATGAAAAATTTGTCGAGTCACTGATATACTACTTATTATGATATGTATATATATATACCAATACTCAAAAGCGTTGGTAGCACCGCACAGTTGTATTATCTGGTTGGTTATGAAACAGTGTGGTGCCATATCTACCTAATCTAATGATCTTTCGGACCTCTGCGGACGATGGATTTGTTATTCGTCTAATGTGCTTATCACATGCACGAGTGGCGAGCTGTCTGTCCCTCGTGAGCTTCGGTCACAACAACATCGCATAGAGGGTAACACCTTCTTCCGTCCCTGTTACTGGACTTTCTCAAACCGGGATCAGCTCGCTTAGACTTGACTGAGTGGTTGTACTATCATGTATAAAATGTTCACCTATGAAGCACGAATGTGTGTGTGCGTGGAATGGTTCGGTAGAGAATGAGTGGATTTCTTTTCAGTGTGTGTACTGGGCACTTGTGTTCCCTTATTTGTGCGGGATCACTCAGTGACCCCGGAATGCGCGTTTGATTTCAGAACGGGCTGAAGCTGTTCCTGCGATTTATTCATAACTAGGAATTTTCTTCCTCGGAACACACTGAAATACTAAAAATGAAGTTGCGTGTATGTGAGCAGAGTCTTAACCAGGTCTGTGCCTAGGTGTTAGTTGATAATAATACTTTCTGCATTATTCATTCTAGTAGGAATCCGAAAATGAGCCGACGAGGACATGAAAGGCACAGTATTGAGCGGATCATGTTTGAAACTCATTAACTGAGACCGCGAATAGATCTTTCGAGTGGTCATTATGTGGTATTCACGAAAACAAAATAATTCCGAGAGGGAGAAAATGTAGTGCAGCCAATTGAAGGGCGCGCCACTTGTTGACGATGTTATACTGAACCTAGAAAAGGGAAAAGCTTGAAGTCAACAATCTGGTCTAACTAACCGGTCGAAAGCGATCGAATCGTTTCGCAGTAGTTCGTTCATTGTCTGTCTGCACAATCCGACTACAAGCATAGAATTAGGCTCGTACGAATCCGGTGAGCATTGTTTCGTTATCAGTGCTTCAATACTGTATATCAATCCGTTTCGTGACTGTTTTCATTTACAATACACGTTCGTCACAGGCTTGAAGAGTTCACGCGGCACATCATATTATTCGTTGTTCATTGTCACCTCTGAGCTTGTTCGTTATTTTACCTGACCTGACCTGACCTGACCTCAGACGGTGCCGAATATTTCCGGTACCGGACTGGTTACCATCACTCTATCTGCGGCACAATGGTCCAGATCTCAACTCCTCCTGCCTCTAGTCCGCACCGCCCTGCCCCCGCCACCTAAGCATGCACACATTTCAACCAAATCAGCGGTGTACATCAAGCAGCGACACTCGGCAGTTTATCGCTGAATAAACACTGATGATGAATATGCAGATGGGTGCGTCTCAATGCGATCTAAACCTGCTAGATATCAGAACCGGATCTGTGAATGCCGAACTCGCACCCCCTCCCCCGTCCCATTGCAGTAGGATAGGCGGTGTATTGAGCTGGCCGACAGTGACGGAGCCTACCGGGATAGGGTTCAAACGGCCGTGTGTTGTACATGGCACAAGTTGGCGTGGATTTGTTTCACTATGATTGTTGTCTTCTGATAGTTTTCGCGCATAAGTCACAATGGCAGCCAAATCTACCATTTTGCGTTGGGAGCAGACTACCAGAAGCCTGCCACAGATAGTTGACAAAAAGGGCAACTTCATGTAGTCCGTCCATTGTGCTATATCATGCAAACCGTGTTTTTGTTTATTTTCTTTGGTTGGGAAGGGGGGGTTGTTTTTATTTCGTGGAGACCCACCTCGAATGTGTACGGAACATTTTTCTGTCTTTCATTTCGTTTCTACTTCCTCTTAACGAATATACAATGATACAATTTTAAGGAAGAAGGGAGCGGCTAATCACACAGCAAAGGGAAAGTCAGACGAAAGTCAGCTGGGGGTTGTGGGATTCAAACCATATAAACTCACGGAAAACGTTCACTGATACACTGAATTCCCGTGTGACTGAAACAGCACCCACGTTGCAGTACACAACGGGAAGAGGCACTTTGGCAGTAGAATTTTCAACCAGCTTCGGGGATATCCTGGACATTTGGTGAACACAACTAAGCCGTCGCATTTCGTCTCGTAATTTTGCAAGAACTCATTAAGTATTTTGATAATGAGGTATGGCATCAAATCATCTGCCCCAATCAGCTTTTGTTCGATAGGCATTGAATCGGGTCCGGTCACTGAACAAAAAAAAAGTAAAACGTTCAGCTCGGGACTAAGCTAAACTGAACCGCACAGACGGGATCGAATCTGGGGACAGATAGATACGGTGAATCAGGTCTGATCATGATGAAAATTTCGTTGAACTAAAATTACTGCGCATTTCTTTTCACCGGATGTGATGTTAATAAATCAAGCTCTTTGCTACAATGAAATTGGTTAAAACAACACAAGATGGTCCGGCGCCCACTCCCAATGCATGATTCAACGTGATATTCTCCTGTTGTAATGAAACGAATTCAGTACTTAAAACATATAAATAAGTTATTTTATCGGGCACTCAGCTGTTCGCCGCAGCACCAGAACAAATTCATACTGCAGATCAGTTCGGGTAAGTAATTTTGAACTGAAACCTTTCATGGTCACAATTCAAGTTCTGAGCCTTGGTTTGGTAGGGATGCAACATTTGACCATAGTCTGGTTCACTGATCATCTTACTGTAGAAATTCTCCCGTCCCGTACTTTGTTCGCGTGATTCAAGCCAAATCACGAATTCTACTTTATTCAATCCCAGTGGGCAGAAGTTTCCTTCATTTTTGCTTTGGTGTACATACGAAAAAAATGAACTGATTGATATGACAGCCCACGCATTTCAAGTCATTTACAACACAACAAACACGATTTTACTGAAATTTGACAGGGCTCCATCCATCTAGCTCTACTCTCAAACCCGACCAAGGCAAACAACATGACTGGTAGATTACATTAGCTTTACCTCGATGATCGTCCCCCACCCTTTCTAATTTTTCATAATTTTATGTCTTGTTGTCCGTTGTGATTAGCAATCTCGTCTTCGTCTTACGGTTTTTATTTTCCATGACAATGAAAATCATCTTGATTGCAGTATGTGCACGTGTACAGATGCAGTGAACTGACCATGGATAGTTGGTGCAAATCCTTGTTTGTGACTTATCTGTTCAAATTCAGTCAATAGGCTATGATGATGATGATGATGATTACGAACGCGTAGTACTAGTAGAAACCGCAGAATGAATCATATGTGTGTCTGAGTCCATTTGATTGCTATGCCGTGGAAACGCATTAACCAGAAAGATAAGGCACAACAGAATTGCGAAAAGCTGTGATGAGAATGGACAGAGGCTTACATTTTTTGCGGCTGACAGAAGTGAAAATGGAGCGAGAAAGAGAGATGATGTATTGTATGATCCAGTTGAGTCACATGTGGGTCACATGCTTTGAGGTGTTGTTTGACGAACGTCACATAAGGGACAGTTCCGTATATAGAAACGCATTGGAAGATCGTTTAATAAGTGTGAAATCTTTAAGTAAAGGACCAGGAAAGATAAAGGGAGAGCAGCAGGTTCAATGACATAAAACGCACCAAAAAATTAATTTAGATGTTGCATACAACGGTATCCTCAGAGATCGAATGCGTGGGATGCAAAACGATAGCTTTTGGGCTTTAAGAAATGTTTGTTGTACGCGGTCGAACCAGTTGAGGTCAGCAGACAGAAAAGTTCCAAGGTATTCAAAATACGGTGACCTTTCAATGTTTCAGTTGTTAACCAATATGTTAGGCACGAGTGATTCGAGATGTGCAGATGATCTACGATCGAGGGAAAATAAAACTTAAATGCATTTGGTAAGGAAAGATAAGCATTGTTGGACCATTCAGAAATGGGACTTATGGTTAGCAAAAAGAAGCAGGCAGAATAGTTCTTGCTGGATGTACCACTAACCACCACGTCATCGGCCTACTTAAATGTGAACACACACGCGGTGAATTGTAAATTTTGAATGTAGAGGGCGAAATGAAAAGGGGACAAAATCCCACCTGCAATACATCTTGGTTTACATTGACAATGGAAGACCTAATACCCTTAGAACAAGTGAACTGGCGTCGGTCAGTAAAATAGTCATGCATTCAATTAAACGCATACGAAGAGAGATTGTGTTGCTGTAACAGTGGCAAATGGTGCTGCTAACGGCTGCATTACACGCGTTTGTATATTCTAGAAACCAAACATGAACAATCTTTTGTTTCTGTCGTTCGTGGATAAACCGTAACGTGTAAGACAGGCAACTGCATCTGCAGTAGAACATTGTTTACAATCAGCGAACTGGTCGGAATCACAATGGTCAACACAAGAGGAAAGAACCTAATGATAATTCGCTCAAAATTCCTAGATAGAATGAAGCTATTGGCCGAATTCTCCCCTTTCTTTCTTGAGTAGTGCAGTGATGCGAAAATCACGCCATTTACCAGTTAGTCTACCTAGTCTTCTGACAAACGTTTATTAAAGATGAATGAAGTCATTTGTGCTGGACGGTTCGCGCATGTTTTAAGACCACTAGAGAGAACCTGTCAGTACCGGATGATCTATTGCCGTTGATAGCATTCAACTCCATTAAACTTGCACTTCGGTGACAGTCACGGGAGAATGAAGATCAAGCGTTGTCCTACTTGGTCTCAGTAATGCTTGCACAATACTGATTCATGTAACATAAATTATATCTAAAAGATATAAACGTTAAAAGTACGTGGGTTAAGGTTACTGGGAAACGGAATTGGTAATGAAGTGGTTAGCATGTTTTCCTCCAGTCTGGTTTCATGGACTGGGATAACCGAGCTACGACACATCCTAGTGTGAATCAATAAACCACCGAGAATCTGTGATCACTATGCATCATTTGCTTCATCTTTTGAACAAAACTGTTTTTTACCAACCAAATGAAATAGAAATGCGGTTTGATGGGATGTGGACGCCCAATGGTATTTGTCGTGCTTGGAACTGATACAGCAGGAAACAAAAGACTGGCAAAGGAAATGCAAATGGATCATGTAAGAATGTGAGTGTAACACCATAAACGAGCCTTGACATAATATATGTTGCACGATTGTTCATTTGAGTAGTATACACGTTGCTTGTGTTTTTTCTACTTCCTCCTCCTGCCTCAGTGGCATTATCTTAACGTCCTGAGCGACTCTCTCACAATCAGACGTATCATGCAATCTCTTTTACACATCTGTGATGGTATTCGCAAAAGCGATTTCATTGGCCTCACTTAGGAGTTAAAAACAGAATCACCTGGAAACCAGTCTAATCTGGTCTTGCAAATTTGATTTTCTCGGTTACAGTTGTAGACGTCTGATTGATTACGCTGTCGATTAAGGGGTATCAGACAAGTATACTACGTGTGACTTCCATGAATGCATTGACATTCAACGCCCCGCAGAACTCCCGGACTGTGTATTGCCGACATGAGATCCGAATAACTAAACACTGGCCATCGATGAAATGAGGTTTTCAGACACTGCCACGCTGGTTTCCCGGTGAATCTATGGATAGCTAAAGCCTTCTTATGGGAATATCCAATAACAACTAATAACTTTTACTTGAGTACTCTGATAGTTTCTTGCTCAGGAACAATCCGGGGCTGATTTCCTTGTTTTGAATATGTTTGCAGTACTATCTGTTCGGTACAGTCTGGATCCGTAAATGTTGAAACAGTGCATTCAAACTGTTAACGTCCTATAAAATTACGTCGACCCATTGTTGTTGTTGTTTTTGTTGTTGTTGTTGTTGTAGGAGCAGTGGAATTATCTTCCATTGGATCAACGTGTAAATCTGAATCATGATTGGACAGTCCGATTACAACCAGTTAGCTTTCACTCAGAATAACGCTTTTCTCCTTCATTACCACAATCGTGGCCGTTACCTATGCCTCCGGAACATGCAGTGCAGTAATTCATTTTGTACCAAGCGAATTTTACAAATTGATCTTTTGGTTTCTGGTGAATGGTCATTTCCTCCCGCACAAATTGACACTTTGGATACTTAGACAGAATTCACCACTGCCTCTGAAAGAATTAATTTGTTTTAGTCTCTTGATTCCAGAGTATTCAGCGAGCCCCATCCGTTTTTGAATTATTAAAAGATAGACAATTAATTGTGATGTATTGATTATGAACAAGTGCTAAATATTATTCGGTAGGACGTTTGAGTTTTTGCTCACCATGGACAGGAATGTATTTTTTTCTGATACACTTTCTCTCACCCAATAAAATTTTTTAATGCGCACGTGTGTGTGTGTGTCAATGAGGAAGTGATGTCTGATTTTTAAGACTAAAGTCTATAGTTCGAATGCCACATCTGTCTGAACTACCACGTTCATTGAGGGAGAGATGTGACACGTATCCCCGGTCGTCAAAAACAATGTTGCTCGTGAAAAGCAGACTGTGTCGTGCACTATGGCCTTGATTCGTGATCCCTGGAATGCAACAATACTGGTGTTGTGAGATACTACTCACTTGTGAGTAGCAGGTAACATAGTTAGTGATTTATTTCAACGACCAAGAATCAACAAGATCATTGAATGCAATTTGCTGGGTCTCCAAGAAGAACTATCGATTTCTATATTCATTACCCGTTGTGTGGCCAGGAGCTGAAATGCTATGTTCCTGATTCGATTTTGTGTTTTATATATGTTGAGCGATAAAGTTCCCCAAATTGTGGCCCCGGAGGACGTGTGTTCGAATCCCACCGCTACCACCATCACTAACATTCACTGTATGCATCTCTTCAAACCAGTTGCCCTCTTCCTTCTGCTCGCTTTTATTTGATTGGCTAGTTTGTCTCCATGACAATCCTTTCTTTTGTCACTGGTTGATTAAGTTTCTTGCTCCAAATAGAAACCTCGATAAAACTGGTTTGAACTAGTTTCAAACTGGTATGGAACAGTTCCAGGTCATCAATGCTTTCTTAGGTATTGATCCGTGTGTTCAACTTCTACATGCTTGTTTGAACGTCTACATCACCTTTGTGCTGCGAAATGCATCGAAATGAACTTCACTGATTGCTGCTCCATTAGCAGCATATATGAAGTAAGTATGGCTGCTTAAAGTGGATGGAAAATGGATTTACTTTAAGGAACAGAGAAGGACAAGGTATCACAGTGATCTAACACAGACGAGAATGACAACAAGAGCCCCACTTCACGGTCTCGAACCAACCAGTCTTTCGAACCCATCCTGGAAGACAAACGACTCCTACTTTATCTGGTCTTTCTCTGTACTTCTTCATTCCACGTCTCCACGTCATTTGTTGATGTTAACATGATTTTCTCCAGCCCATAGTGCGGCCTGTAAATAGAGCACAGTGAGGTAGACGGCCGTTAGACATGCACCAAATGTGCCTTAACAAGTGAGTACGCCTAATTTGAATTCGCTGTTATATCCGCCTTATTCTCCATGAATTCCTAAATACACACCGTGGCTTAGATCAAGGCTACTAGCACCCGATTGCTGCAATCCATTTTTGCCTAACTACCTAAGTACTGACCAACATCTGTCTATAGACGCCTTCTATGCTCAACTCAAGGTCCCACAAAACACAAGATCTAACCAAACGGAGACACAATACATGCGACAGCTCAACTTCAGCGAAAGATCTTGTTAACGCCAAAGGAGTTACATTTTTGTGTACAGACCTTGAGCATTGGAATTACGTACGTTTCTATCTTTTGCTGCTGTAGCAAAATGGGAAACACAAATACCTAGGTAGAAAAAGCTATCAACTACAAACAAATTCCTGCCCATTGTGTGACAAAGTGGGATCAGTCGACACCCAAGTCTTGCAGCATCACTTTGCGCCTTAAGGATGCAGAGCGTATACCGAACGGAGTAACAGAACTTGTTAGTCTGCAGAGCATACATTTTGCGTCCTGCATACATTCGAACAGATAGACGATTTCGTCAGCGCAATCTGAATTGCAGAGCATTTCTTCATCTGCTTACTTAATGTCACCATTTTAAAGACTACTCAGGATGAAATTGGACAAAAAGGGCGAAATAGGTCACCCCTGGACGAACGTTGCTGTAGGTGATGAACGAGCTATTTAATTCGCTATAGACCGTCATTCAATCAGAACTATGAGAGAACGGTGACTTTAGTGGATTTAAATATTTCTGGGCTATTTTTCACGAAGACCGGAACTGGAGGAAGTCTCACGGTTCACGGAATAAACAGCCATTTTTAATCAAAGAACTTTTCTATTGTTGATTGTTGATTAAATGTGACTTAACTCGAGGATTAAACGCCAGAAAATAATTTCGCAATAGACCCACAACTAGTTCTCAGTCAAACCAGTATTTCATGGATGCTGGTCTCTTCTAAAGGTGTCAGGTGTCGAAGTATGATGGTGATGGTGGTGCGATCGTTGTGAGATCCCTTCTTGAAAAGTAGAACACTGAAGGTAGGCTTCTGTCACCAAATGTTGCACAGTATGTTGGTATTCGAGCTCATGTGGTTATTACACCTCATTCGCAAAAGAGTTTGTGAAAGCTACCTGAAATGTCCGACTGCTTTTCTTCGCCTCCCAGGTGCAATACCAAATCAGACCTTTGCTTCAGTTAGAGGATTAAATGACGTTACTAACGAAGTTCCAGCCTAAACGAATGAGATAATCTGCTCAGCACAAGGCCAGCTGCACTGTTAGCTTAAATACTCCACCTGACATTCAAACCAATGCTCCTTATTGCAGATAGATGGTCCTATCAGTTGGAAAAGCTTTGGATCATTCTCTGATACAGCGTTTTCCTCCATTGCACCAGCTATTTTGGTCCCTTCCGTTTTCATGGTTTTTCGTTGGGTTCATCCTGAGCTGAGGTCGAGGATGCCACCAAACAAATTCTGATTCTGGCCGGGAAGGTTTGTCACATTTTTTTCATCACAGCTATTGATTCATGAGAGATGTAATGACTCTGACAGGCTTCAGACTTGGATTGACTAGCAACATTCGCTGCAGAATGCATTGCGCGTCCTGTCTGACACATCATTGTAGAACCTTTAGCTCATATCCTGTCTCTACCTCGTAGCAGCTTCGATAAGCCAGACAAGTTTGCTGGTTTTGTCGGCAATCAGTGAGTCGGAGTCTGAAGTGCATCAAAACCAATGTATGATCGGACTCAACGCAGGTGGTTCCACAGGACGGGAAATATTTCACTAAACCGCGCCAATGGGAGCCTACTACTGTGTGGTTAATTT
>UZAN01048786.1:935-11391 GCA_900618425.1 Echinostoma caproni | reverse complement strand
CACATGATGTCACCTCGGCTGGTGATGAAACGTTTGCAAACAACTTGCCAAGCTCGGCGAACAGGCAAAATAGAATTCAATTCACCCGAGCTACGAGAACCGATTTTTAGTACTTTGTCATTAGACTTGGAATTTTGGAAGATCGCGGTAGATTACGTTGGTTGGGGCATGGGTTAATCATGCTACAAGAAAGGCTCCCTGGATATACGATGTTGCCTGGGGCAGGTATTAGGCAGAAAAAGGTTNACTAAAAGGCAGGGGTGCGTTTGTCCTCCTGTCGAGAATCAGTGTGATCGATGGTCCCATACACGGCGTGTCATAAACAGTAACACTCGCGCATCTATCCAATTTATTTGCAACCCTAATCCATCTGAATTCTCGCCGCTTCCAACATTCTAATTCTTCCCTCATCCAGATGGACTAACAGACCCACCACGAAACGCTGCTGGTTGTATAAACTGAAACTTTCATAAACAAACGAAATCCCCTAAATCGTTTCAAATGAGCAGAACATTACCAATCGATCAAAACACATAATTGATCATGTTCAACGAGTCATCGAAACTGTAACTGAGAAGTATTAGCTTTGTAAAGTGATATATCTCGTGTTTGAGATATGGCTCTAAGCACAATGAAAAGGTCACCGCAATGGGATTATCTTCCCTTACACGCAATGGAGTACGAGGATAATCTCTAGGACCCGTTGTGGTAACCGGCTAACCGCGTTGGTTGGAGCAGCGAACTACATCGGATGTTTCACCGAATTTGACGATAGTGCTCAAAGCGAAAGTTCGTTTGGCGGGACAGGGTTGGAATCTTGACGATACTACCCCAAACAACACGTTTGAATGAATTAAACCAGTTGAACGCTATCTCAAAGTTTTGTGAACATACGCGACGGAAGTAAAGTGTGGTTTCTCTCCTAGAGTGTGATATTCTCGCAAGCTGCGAGAATTCGTTTAAGATTCATTTATGGCAAAACGATATTGATTGAGCTGTTGTGTACAATTCTGAATAAAGATAGACCGCATATTGAGACAATAGCATTTTCCCGTGTAAACCGACTGCAAGATTTGAACAGCAGAGGATTGTATTTTCAAAGTTACTAGTAGTGCTCGGCGGAGGCGGAGATGGTGTCAGGTATTGGTTTCCGGAATAGGTACATCGTGCTCCGTTTCAATTCCGGTACTGAGCAGTGCAGAAAGTCACGTACTGCCGGTTTATTTTATTTCGAGGCAAAAACAGATTATTCTTTACCCAACCTGGGATGAAAAGTTGTAGAACACCAGATCCTTAGCTTTACACGTGTTTATCACTCTGTACACAATTGTTAGCTCTCCAAACTTCCTGGGAATCGATGACATTGACTATCAGTCCACTTTTCGAATCATCACTCTTCTATCAGCTACTTAGCCCTTGAGACCTTTCGCTAAATGACACAATCTATGGTTTCTATGTCGCTTTTTATTGTACAGCGGACGTTCCTGTCTTCCATTGGCTGTTCGGAGAGAATGTTCGCCATGTATTTATCTCTATGAGTGTAATACGTTGTGCTTTATTCTCTTGCCATTTCTGATATACTGTATGAGTTATTAGTTCAGGGCAATAGTGGTTATTCTTGTTTTCTTGTGACATACATTTTGTTAGAAGGGGAAAATTGGTAGGCTATACATGTAAAAGTGGCCTGTTCGCTTTCGTCCAGCCATCTGGTGCAGGCCGTACTTGTATGAAAGATATCCTTGAGAGATCGCGTTTACTCAGGGGCAGAAATTCCTTCTCGAAATGAAGCACTTCAATCTAAGGTAGAACACTCAAGTTGTTTGTGAAAGAAAATACTCTGAGTTGCTAGACCACTTGCAGTGAATAAAATCTATATTTTACTATCAGTCAGCATTCAGACATAAGTAAATCGGAAATATCATGCCGAAAAATAGGTTGGACTGAACTGATTCATCCCAACGAGGAACCTCTATCCTCGTCTTTTCAAAAATGGTTAAATAATTGATGATCTGTACTGTTGAANATCAGAAACAACGGGATAAAGAACTAAGAAGGGGATTTAATAATTTAATATCACTCGATGATAGACGAGATGCATACTTTCGATTTCCTTTTGTATGAAATTGAATAGGATTATCAGATCAGGGCGAGTCAACACGTTCTAATGACGTATGATGTGATCCTTGTGCTCGGAAGCCGACAACTGAGGGCACATGTACTAGATTCGCATCACTTTGACTGTCTTTTATTCAGATGAAGAGGGAAAGGAATCGAAAAAAGTGAGTAGGTGTTCTTTGAGGAAAGAAAACCCTTTGAAATGAGAGGTACGGTGCAGGCAAGTTTTGGTTGGTGTGAAAGATTGATGTTGGAAAGTAATTGAAGGGGAGAAGAAATTTGCATGGAGCAGATTTCCGGGGGCAGTGAATCTGACAGGTTGGGATGAGCTGGTGGCTCCACTTACCGAGTTGTGAGAACACAAATTGGCAGACAAACCCGTTTTCGGTGTTACATCAACTGGCACAGCACAGTGTGTAATAGAATAAACAGGTACTGAGAGAAGACATATATGTGTGAAAAAATCAGAGTTCAAAAAGGGTTGATGGACTAGTAATAAATGATGGTTGTGAGTGTATATCTGTGTGTAGGTGTAAAGTGGATGATGAAGGGTGGTTCTGAATGGTTGAGAGTTCATAAACGGAGGTTAAGAAACCAGATAGTAGGTGAATGAGCATGGTAAGACCACTGTTCTTACTTTGATTGATTCTTCGCTTCATGTTCCAGGGCTCAGAATTCCAGTTTCCATTTAGTCTTTCGTGACTTTATACTTTTCTCAGCAGCAATCAGGAAGTTTGATGCGCTATTTTAACGTTGATGATAGTCAACTAAAAGCAAAATTCAAAGCTAAGCCGAACTAGTAGGCGTCCATTGCTGATTATGTGATGTTGGGTTGTCATTCTGGCTACATTCGAAAGAATTACGTGGTTTGACCCCGAAAGTAATCAAAGCCCGTAGTTGTGTAACATGTTAACAAGGTGCTATAAACACTACCATCAAAGTATAAATCTGACTTCAAATGGACGTATGGCTGATTTTTTGACTGGATTCTTGTGTTTGTGTGTATCTGTGTGGTTGGTTGGTCATGTAACAATTAGAATGAACAGAAAAATAACTCACTGAGAAAACTGCGCACGAACCAAAAAGGTCTCTTCAAATTTTTGTTAGATTCATATCGAAATTTGACAATTCAACAGAAGGGTGTTTTGTTTTTCAGTCCCGTCGTAATGACCCATAAATCCCTAACTGTAGCTGATGTTTCGCTTGACGGGGGTAGATTTGATTGGACTATGTCAGGTTGTTCTTAGAAAATTACCGGTTGCAAAAACGGAAACAATCTCACGTTTCTTCTGTGCCTAAACCGTTTACACACAGTTTGGTAATGGTCTCGTTTGCCAAATAAAACAGGAAACAGACATTTCTGGAACGTTTGGGTGAATATTCCGGGGTTACTGGGACGACCCCTGTTCTGTTTGTGAGTCTACCAGGTTCGATCCTTCACCGAGATTAATGAGTACGCATTACTGTTGATACGGTACATGGATGTAACAACTTCAATGCAGCTGCTCCCTATAAGTTTCCTTTCCCTTTGACCTTCTCTAGAACTAGAATATGGACTCCACGTATCAGAAAGATATGCACCATGTGCAGTTTCGGGCTGCCTGTATGTCACAATGCAATTTTAAGCTTCTGGTCTTTAAAAAACACTGATCGCTAAAATCAAGACGGATTGATTTTGACATTTATATTTTAAAGAGATTATTTTTAACCTGACAGCTCATTTACCATTATTGTCATCGGTGCTGTTTTCTGTTTCTGTTAATAGAGGAAACATTTGGAGATACTCACTCAAAATACAGAGGGTCTGAGCTGTCGTTTTTGCGACAAACAGAAACTTATTCCGAAAAGAGATCAAAAAGACTCTTTGGTCGGTCCGGGAGTTTGAACATTCCGGCTGTTCTAGTGCTAACATAGATTGGCACTGTGCAGACTTTGCAATGGATTACCCCGGATTCGTTGTAACCGCCTGATTTCCGAGCGTGGGTTGCATGCTTTGTAGACTCAAAAAGAATCACTTAAATATAAAATTGTTTCTATCGAACGGGGCTCGAATCACATTATCTCACATTTGTCCCAGCAAACTTTACTGACGAATTGGAATAAAGTCTGTTGCACTATAGACTTACACGAGATAAAATACAATAAATTTACCTAAAGTGGCTACTGATAAACATGACAGTAGCCAGCTGATGAATACGGCTATTTAAAGTTTCAAAGGGTCTCAAATAGTGGATTACTTTTTCTACATGATGCGTGAACTATCTCTGGTAGGCTTTTCCCATGGCTAAGAGGCTATATGAAATACCACTGAAAAACCCTTCGATATGAATCCAAGGAGCCGTAGTCCAGCAGGCACTGTTACCAAACTTGGTAAGTGTTTGCCACTTCGATCACGCCTGAGTCTCCCCCAATAAAAGTTGTCTAATAACCCAATTTAATTCACTGTCATACATTTCAACTACAGCCGTTTCAAGTCAATTTACTTGACGAGGACTGACGAACTTCCTGTACTTGCTTTGGATGACCCGCTGACAGTGTGCTAAATAGATATACTGAATAAAAAATAGCTGACTACTGATACCAGGTGCCTACAAAGGTAGTCCGTAAGCTCGGCCTTCTCATATGTATTGTTAAAAAACTTTTACAAGATGTTCATCCCCCTAAATAACTGCCAATACCCAGTTGAGGTTAAGAAACTGTTCCTGTATCATGCCAGCTGATCAGTCCTGTATGTATTGAAACAGAAGATACAGTCTACTTCTTCCTTTGAGACAGATGTGATAAAGGTCTCTGTGCGAAGTTTCCTAGACTCCAGGAGTGCTTTTCATTGTATCAACCAATCTTAAATGGTACCTTTTCAACATACTTTTGGTCTTTTCCACCCAGTGCTGAAATTTTTAGGTTACTGTTTTACTGACCTGGCTGAGTTTAACTTATGCAATCTTACTAAGTCCGATACCCTACCAACTTTCCCCGGGATATTTCAGCTTGCTTCTTTTCAGCTTCCAGTCTAGTAGCCCACCAGCCACAGATAGTATCCTTCTAATTAAGTATGCGAACATTTGTGTGGGTGGATTAAGATGTGACACAACGTTCTCATGTTCGAATCTTCAAGCATCTTCATCTTCGACTAGCTGTCGATCCGTCAGTTCCCAATTGTCTACCAATCCATCTAAATGTAATGCCATAAAGTATCGAAGGGACTCGACTTCTCTCGATAGAGCTGAATCATCCACAGCTTTACATTGTTGACCAAACGATTCAAACTGTCACATGACGTACCATTTCACGAAACCTGATTTGTTGCTCACACTCACGTTGAATAATAGTTTCCAAGAGAATAGTCGTTCCCGTCTCAGAGATCCAGATTTGAGATGTACGCGAAAGCTTGCTTATACGATTTAGTCACTCTAATATTCAACCGAATCCATTGCGTTGCTCTTTGGTTATATTTACTGGTCTCCAGTTTGGGTTTTGGTTGCTTCTATGTTATATTGAGCGTATGTCAGATTTTTCTTTCCGATCTCACTAGTTGTGTCTTTAACCAAAGTTGCATTTAATTTGAATCCCTTTGTCGTGACATTCTACGGGATACCACTGGTCTATCATAACTGTGTCTAAATCTAGGACCAGAATTCTGCAAACGCTTTCATACTCTAATATTCTAACACGGATTACCAATGACTGCATAACCCAAAACATTTTCGCAGTATCTCTTTTCTGCAAATGAAAGATAGAAAAATGCTTTACTTTCCATAACAAGCAGATGCCCATTAAACAGTTGTTCAACACACTTTATCAGCCAAAACATCAATCCACTGCACACATTAAGCTATTCAAATTTCATTCTCCATCAGGTTAGATGAACTTTTTCAGGTAATCAGATTGGCAAAACCAATGGCCTTGGTCAGGTTTCGAACCCACGTATCCCACATCTTTGCACTTTTGTAACAACCATTGCAACTTGCCATACAGTTTAAGTGTGAATGGTGTTCATATCCAACCAAGTCTTTTGGTTCATGGTGTTGGTATCTGCCTTCTCTTGTAGTTTGTCAGTGAACCGTCACCACGGAGAACCTCCTGTTCAGCGACAGTAGCAGCCCACGCGAGACTTGGTCCACATCCGTTTGCCTCGTGAATCTGTTCTCGGGGGGTATCCTGCCGCCTACTCTCAATCTCACGCACATCACACTGTTTCCTTCCTTCCCTCCTTTCAACTTATCTATTTCAGACTTTGTGTTCTTTATGTATATCTATGGTATCATCAATGAGGAATAAAACTGATGCTAAGAAGTCATCTGTCATTGTTGAGGCCTGAAAATGACTGAAACGTTTACCGCGCATATACTGATTGACCAATGAGTCCTGCCAGCACATTAGCATTTCACGTGAACGTACTACTCTATTATAACGTCGGTTTGTCTCAGAGAACCAAAAGTCAGCATTGATCTGTCTCCATTGAGTGCTTCGTTTACTGACCACCCTGATGTACCATTCTACTTTATGTTAACGCTTGCACCGATTGTTAATCTGCCTGTTGACTGGTTGACTTCATGCTCGCTCAGCGTCCTGTAGACGCGCCACATGTATGCGTATACACTGCAAATAGACGAACTGATTAATTCACTGTTTGCTTATTTATTTGCAACACCCAAAACAAGTAGAGCAAGAAGCTTCCATTCGACTTTATTCTCTTTTAAAATCTTTCTTTTACTGTCAATTCATCGACTTTGTAAGCTCATATTGTTACAGGTTGATCCACTGTTCTCCTGGAGCTTTCAAAGGAGTTCATTTAGAATACAAACTAACTCGGTCAAACACTGAAACATAAGTGGTCTTGCTTTGTACACACGGATGGTCAGTTCTTGCCTGTCGTAACTCCATGATCTCTCTAACTACATTAACTCGAGGTAACCGTAATGGCCATTGAAAATTTATAAAGTAAAACGAATCATGAGTGTCGCTGTTCGAAATGAGGCTTCGTCAGCCAAATGTTATCACAAAATCATTGTGTGTGGCATAACTCATATCTTGTGTGTCTGGAGTGATCTCCATATGTTTGCAGGTCAAACGGAAAGTGTTAAATGTTTGAGATGTTTTGCCTAAAGGAAAGTCTGGGGCCGACATGCACTGTTTATTTAAGTGAAAGGGAGCTTGAAAATAGAGATACATCGCTCTGGACAGCTCTTCAAGTCTGATCAAGTACTGGGTTCATCTCAGATTACGAGTAGACTCGGAAATTAAGATGGTGAATGATCTCATCACGTGATATCCATGCGATTTGCAGTTGCGTTTCGGTTATGTGGACGAAGAAGCAATAACGCTAACAACATTCAATTATGAGAACCTTCAAGTTAACCTTTTTTCTAACTGCACATACTAAATTGAACCTTTGCGTAGTATTGGGTGGGAAAATGGGAAAATTTTATTCAAACATTCTTCTGCAAGCCCTGAAAATGCCACTTTCTTTATGATGAATAAGCCGAAATGAAGCGGTTCGGTTCGCATTTTGTGTCCAAATAGACTGTCCGGGTACGAGAGCGAGAGGGAACGGGGGGGGGGAGGCCGGGTGATTTTCACAAACCATCTCTCACGGGAATTGTTCCTCTTGCACAGCATCATCGGCTTCTCATATCAGATGCATTCCATTTCGAGGGAATTGAAATTATGTTACCTCATCAACGACGACGACAAGTCTTCGATTACTCACCCCGATCGTGTTTATATTCAATTCTTATCCCGGGCAATTTAAAACGTGAATTGGTTCCAGGATTAATTGCCATGTAATTTCACTCCTTGGCGACAGGTTTGGTGGCAAACGCATATCTGTACAGTCGCCCGGCTGAAAGACAATGCTTTTTACTGAAAGTCTTTTCAACTCTTGATGGGGAAAATCAGAAAATAAAATGGTCAAACGAGACTGTGGCTGTAAATTTCTCAACCTTATTTCGACTAACTGATTCATTTACTTCTTCTGGGAATAATTCTTTTTTAATCGGCTTATGTTTGTAGCTTGTTCCAATAGCGAACGTTGATTGGTTCCATCAATCGCGCGATCTGATTGGTCAGTCACGATTATCGAGGATAGACGACTGCGGACAATCAAGAATAAATGCGCGGATTGCACTTGCATGGGTCTAACTGAATTGTACACAGACACAGACACCAACACACTAAGCCGATGCAGAAACACCAGGTTGGTACCAAGGTGTTGCATGCATCAGAGATCTTCGTTGGGATTTCAAGCTAATCAGCCAGATAAAAATCAAAGTGAGTTTCACCCAATGGGAATATATCTTAGCATATCACCGCAAACATGATCAATTGTGTTTTCACAGAAACTTTGTAACTAAAATAATGCAGAACAATTTTGCATAACTAAGCCTTTTGATTGTTCGTTTACTGATGCCTTCACAAGCTAAGTATTCAGCAGGACATTTTTGACTATCGAGCAGCTCTAACTAACGCTTTTAAACAGTTATTCAGTTTTTCGCATTTTGGACGTGTTGATCAACAAATTAAAAAGCACTTCAAGGAACTGTTTTGTTCACACAGTTTCAAATTCACGAATTGCCGAGCACATTTCAGAACTCCATATGAAATGATTTTTCCTGGCACGTTTTTACATTTTTAGCCAGCAGTTACTTGTGAGAAGTCTTGTAGGCAAAGTGATTATTAAACTCGACTGACCTTGCAACGATCTCTCCCACGCACATCATCATCGTCATTGTACAGCGAAATATAGGGAAGCGAACTTCACTGATCTCTGCCAAACTCGCAATGCACATGCACTGGGGTTTGATGGACCGGTACTGACTGCTAGAGTATCCAGCCACTAGGCAGGAGAACGATTAGGGTCCTCAACCAAAGCCTTTAGTTTTGACAAAAACATCAGCTGAAGCCAATTTACTTGGATCAATTACTCCTCCACCATCTTGTCGAACACCCAACCTGAAGGACCAGGAAACTGGACTTCGACCGACTTCTTTCCTTCGACCTTCCAGGCATGATTAGATCTTCGGCTTGACAAAAGCTATCCTGTGTAGCTCGTTGGGTCAGAGAGGTGCACAAGCCATCACACCACGTCAAGATGCGGTCTCGTTGAAATGACACAATCATTCTTACTCAGCTCAGTCATCCATCCACCTGACTATTAGTTTTCCTCTTATTAGAGTTTCACAGCAGTGCGAATGCAGCGATTCACACAACCAAGTAGGTTTATTTATTTGGAAGGAAGGATCTAAATTCCGATGAAAGGTTTAACTGGATTTAACAGGTGGCATACTGTTCCCAATGAAAAACCTTCCTCAATTTCAGACCTGAACGGTCGAAAAGTTTTGTCTTATGTACTTTCAGTATAGGAGACATACCAAGAAACACCTCTCCCCTCGGTAAATGTCGCAACAAAAGTATCCATGCGAGAAATCGTTATTGGTGCATGCCTATTGAGAAGCTACTGACGACCTGAACTCCAAACACCGGTTGATTTGTGGCTCACACACATTCCCGCTCAACTGCAGAGGTTAGTTCAAGCGTACTACGTTTTACCGTCAAGTCTACGCAATACACCAAAGGCTACTCCTCTGTGAAACTCGAAGATCAATATCCTCATCATTTGAAACCCCAGGGGCAGTTCAGAAACTTGGTTAAAATACTGCTACGGAATCCACCAGACTCGGTAGGGCCCCAGAAACTATGGGCGCACACTATCCTTTCCGTCTCAACCAAAAAATCATCGATTATTCCGAGGCTGCTGTTATGGTATCGAAGGGGAACGTGTACATGATCCAAAAATATCTTGTCGCAATATTCTGTTCGAGACAAAGAAAAAACGACGCTTAGCCATTCGCCGTGGATAGAACAACTGCCCCGTGCCCGTTGGTTCATTTTGGTTATTACCTAAATCGGATTAACTGGCAAATTTCCAAATTCCGAATTGTCTCATCAATGATCCTACAGTCGTCAAATGGCAAGTGCGTTCGTTCACTTTCAGTCATTGAGTTCCCGCTGTTCGATTGTGNCACACACACACACACACACACACACACACACACACACACACACACACACACACCACCACCACACAGTTAACAGCCAATGGGGTTGAAAAAAGAACGGGGAAAGTACAAGTCGCCCTGTGTTTTCAGTTCACACTTCACCTGTAGCAGTACACTGTGCATTCCTCTCAAATCCGGCACTGACTTCCACGATTGTTATTTTAAGGCTTTGTGCAAAGCAAAATAAAGAGTGTGTGCATGTTGGTGGGGTGGGGACTGATCGGGAAAAGCGAAACCCGAGCAGATTGGTCACGGTCCGTCAGTCGGACGCGATTTCACTTATC
>UZAN01048785.1:11905-23420 GCA_900618425.1 Echinostoma caproni | reverse complement strand
CACCAGGATAAATCCCTCACTGATAGCCATTTTTTGTTCGGCTTCGAATAGGTGAATTTCGGATGTTGGATTTGGTGATTACTCTAGTCTCAGTCACTGATTTCATTAGGTTTGTAAGACTGTCAATAAGTTTCTGTCAGGCGACCAACGGATTGGGTTCTTCGTCATAGAAAACCCACTGAGTAGAGAGAGCAAATGTTTTCAACAGAGTATAGTCTATGGATCTGAGCGTGTTACCTAGGGAACTTCCGTGATTAGAAGCCTAACAAACATCTTTGAGTGTAAGTACTGCTTGATTGCTGCGTCCTAATGGAGGAAAGTCACATTGACGGATTCTACCATCAGCTCCTCGTTGGTCAACGCTAAATCCAGTATGGACGGTTGCCAAACCTGGTGGCCTCCTTCACATGGATGCTAGTCAATCAGCCGTTTGAATTGATAATCGAAAAATGGACGGACGATCACTGATTTCTTGAGATTGGGGCAGTTGAACTCACGCATTGAGGGAACATGGGTGATTTTTTGTGTAAGAACGTGTGAGATAGTTTGCAAAAGCGTTTCATTGGCCATCTGCAGGGATGATGGGGGACGATAGACTATGCCAATCAAACAGCCAATCGTGTTTGGACAATTTCAACTTACACCACCGAGTGTCAGGTGTCGAAGCTAGAGGATGGATTTGCTCACAATCAATATTGTTTTGATAGTAGAGTGGAGCACCATCACCATAACGGGTAGGGCGATAGCATCTGAGCAGAGACATCTCTGATAAAGACAATTCGGTTTCCGGAATATCAGCTGCGAGCCAAGTCTCCGTAACAACGATAATATCCCACTGACCTGATATAAAACGCAAATTCAGCTCTAGAAATTTGCTGAGGAGTCCTTCAGCATTAGTTTAGTAACAGTTTAGATATTATAAGTGTAAAAATCAGCGTGTATAGGAAGTGATATCTCGGCCGAACCCTGTGCGGTCGGTTATCATTAGTGTTTTGGCATAGGAGCTCTGGTACTTTGAACCACGGGTTACGAGACAAAGTTCGGTACTTGTATGGAGCGATCTGTTTCATCAGTGAGGTTCTCAAGAGTTCGATGTAATTTTAGCTCGAGACTGAGTAAGGGTCTCACACTCAGTTCAGTGGCCCTCTGATCTTTCCCTTCATAAGAGCAAAACGGTGTCGATCATGTCTGAAGCTCCAAGGGTAACTTTCATTGTATCATATCTACCGGTTCCAGTATGCCTGCAGGTCGAGATACGTCGAAGGCAGAGAACAGAATTTGGCTCTCTATAGGAATGTGCGACTGCGTGGAAAATTCCGCGATCTCCTTGGGCGAGAAACTAAGGCCGAATTCGACTGCATATCATGAGTCAGTGTAACATTAGATTCTGGGTTTATCACGTTGTCAACAGATGATGATAGATTTTGTCGGACAAATAAGCTTACACTCAAAGAAACCAGAACCGTGTAATCAAAAGATGTTTTTCCACTAGAATTTAGAGCATGATGAACACACAAAATGACAAAGAAGCTCGTTTTCTGCATTCATAATCCATCCAAAACAACACCATTCAGAAAACTAATCACCGGTGTTCGAAGATATCATTTTTGATAGAAATATCGTTAACAGGCAATTATCATTTTTTCGGGTGTTTTATGGTGGTTCAGTGTAATGATTGAAGTACGCACAGATCACGGATTACGAATCACGCACGGCACGACGGTATCCTAGGCTGAAGGGAAAGAACCTGATTGGTTATCCAGGCATCCACCAATCCGTATTGTATTTTTGACGTCGTACAGCTTCTATCAGGACCGCACGGCATCTGATTGGTTGGTAAAATCGAGCTGTATTTCCTTGTCCAGAAGCTGTAACTCGTAGGCACTTTTCTGGCGGATTCTGGGAAGCTTGACTCATCACAGTTGTAGGGAAACTGTAACATGTTACCTCGTAGTTTGCGTCATTCCGAAAACTAGAATCACTACAGTCAGGTGTTGGCAGTCTGGCCACCAGCAGATGCATCAATTCACTGAATTTCGAATCGAGTTTGTACCTGGGGTGTGTGAAATGTTTTGTTGTTGTGGTATTACAGTTCTGTCCCTCTCAGTTCAAACTCTGCCAAATGGTCCTCTTTTGTTTATAACGATATGTGCAAAGTCTTTTTCTCAGCTTCAATCCTCGTGTCTGGGCGTCACAGAATCCACTAAGCCCCCCGGGCATCAATTTGGCTATAGATATTCCGCACCTTTCAGATTTTGACAATCACCACATCCTTCGGGCATATTCTTCTAACTCCGTTTCCCAAACATATTTTAAGATGCTGATTTTCACAAACTGATACTGATCAATCCACGTCGCCTTGCTGTGTCGCGGGCACCTCTCGAGTTACTCAGAGATAAACGACAGTATTATGTGTTCCTTATCAAGTATGAATGAATTCCAAATTTGATGTGTGATATGAAAACGATCACACCCCGAACTTTCGCCCAGGCAACGTTTTGTGTTGAGTCAGCCCCCGAGATGATGTCAGCTAAGCGCCTACGCGTTCCAGTTTATGGACATCGGGCTATGAGCCAACAGTATCGATCAGTCAACAACCAGACAGAGCAAACAGAAAGCGTGGGATTCGAGGAACGAAAAAGGCTATTGGTTCAGATTCGTTTGACCAATGATAGTTCTATTCACACGTTATTTAATCTCATTGATTTCTCTCAATAAACGAACGGCTACTTCTGTGGCCTTTTTTCAGAGTGTTTTGGTAAGGGAGGTTTCAGAATACGGTTGCTAGTGTGATCCTGTGCTTCAGCTGTGGCCGTGATTCTTGATCCGTAATCCGTACCTGCTGTGATTACTGCACGTTTGTACAATATACATTGTTTAATTTGCATTTTATATGGATCATTTTCCTTGTGTCTCTACCTCGAACCTCAATTGGTTTGATGAATTTGCACTACTGATAAGGTACGAAAAAACAGCACAGTGCATCCCGAATTTTTACTTCTTTTTTTCTTTGCTCTGTATACAACAAAATTCATCACAGTATTGAACCAGATCCTCAATTAGCTCTTTGTGACATACATGGGAGACGCTCACAAATGTGTTGTCCAGTCGAAAGTTGTACATATTTGCTTATTATATTTTCTATTTTCACACACTTGTCTGAATCCAGACTGTGTGCCAAACAATTCGAGGCAAAATATTTTTTATGAAAAAGAAAAACGTTCCATGATTTAATAGGTGGGCTCAATACTGCCAGATTGTCCAGGCCAAGGTAGGTGAATTTCCTTGAGGAATTCTTAGCCGGAGCCTTTGGCTAGCCAAAGCCTGACCCGCAAGGCAGCGGAGCGGTGTGCAAAAACCGAAATTCACTGGGGGTCAGTGTCCAGTTCATCGGATCATACGCCTGTTGGACGGGGTCAAAGGTCCGAGGTGCTCAATACACTTCGATGCCCAATCGAGCCAAAACCAGGAAGTTGTGTGTGTGTGGTTCTTACGCCTCCTCTTTGTTGGTTTGGAATCAGGGTTTTTGGCCAACCCCCCCTGGTTGAACTGCCAGTGATCCACCAACCCGGTTATAGCCGTGCATGTAGGCTTTTCGTCCTCTCACTTTGGTGGGAAAACACCGCAACACGAGAAGGGCAGAGGGCTTCCTCAACAGGGGCTATTTGAGGTACTTGGTCGTACGGGAGCATTTCTCAAGGTGCATCGGACGGGGAGGGATTGACCACTCCCGCAACCATACTGAGGCTTATGGCTCGATCGGAGCATCACAGGGCAATCAATTCAGTTTTCTCTGTCTGCCTCGCAGATTTGAACTACACTTTATCTTACATAACCAGTATGGATAAACCCGAAATTCAGTGCAAAGCACTGGTTTGTCTAGTTGCCTGTATATCATAAATAAACTTTCCCCTTGATATATCAAATTTTCACGCTAAATTAATATCTTCTGGAGGTGAGTAACATGGGGATAGCGAATTCCGTAACTCTGCATCTCTTGAGGTTTAAAATGACGGTTCTCAGACGGTTAGGGTTACCATTACATCCGGGTTTTTACGCTCGCACTACATCACCTTGTGGTTTATGATGATTTATGTCTCCTTATGTCTCTTCAAATCCAAATCTCTGACTGTAATACTGTACTACTTTTGGTGAACCATAATCCAACTATTATTAGACTGAGAAATTCAGAATTCGTGCACCATTGAAGGAAGTAAAACACGGCTACATACAAACGATGATGTAGTAGATACTGCCTCAACAATATCAGAACACTGTACATGTTCTGTCACTCCGGGTAGAAATAAACGGGATAAGACGGTTGGTAGCGACTGGCTAAGTAGCTAAACGTCGTTTACCCTGAGTACGATCAAAAGATCACATGCCATAGAGATGTTATCAAGGGACACATCAACAGATAGACAGACAGAGAGGTGGAGAGACAGACAGACAGACAGACAGACAGACAGACAGACAGACAGACAGACAGACAGACAGACAGACAGTGATGACCTGGATCCGAATCCCGAAAAAATCACTTGTTTCTGTCTCCGCGTTAGTCCCAGTCTCAGACGAACCGTATTATCATTCAAAAGACTCATTTTTTCCAAATGCCAATAGAAATTACGTGTGATTGTTGAAGCAGATTTACCGATTGAGACATTCGGTATCTGGTGCAGCACAATGTCACCCAGTCCACCCGCCCGCCCAATTCACACACACACACACACACACACCCTTCCACCGCAACTTACGTAGTCCTCTGCTCCACGGTTGCGAGACCGGGCCTCTCCGAGTGAAGAATACTAATCGCGTTTCTGTATACTGACCACCGACATTTCCGAAGCATTGCCCATGTCTGATGGAAACATCGGGTAAGTAGTGACGAGGTCCGTCGTCCTGTGTTGTTCGGTGTGAATAGTCAAACTCTAAAAGAAGAAATCGTTCTACACTGCCTCCGATGGCTTGGTCACGTATAACGTACACCGGCTCACCAAATACGTTTTTGTGCTCCCTTGGTGAGCAAGGCCGGAATAAGCCCTGAAGTGGTCAGACCATGAAGGGAAGAAAAAGCTGAATTCAACCTTGGCTTCCTTCAGTACAATCCACCTTCTGGGTTGGGACCCAAAACATGATGGGGATTGTCTTTGGTTTGAGAAACTGAAAAATATAGAAGTTAATGCGGCGGATGCAGTACGGTTTGTCTGTTGAAATCCCTTGGAACTGTATACAACAATTGTCTGACCATGGAAGGTGTACAAGTATGTTTATTTTCTACGTTTCTATTTTATTCTAGCTCTGGAGAATTTACCAGCTGCGACGGAAGAAAATATCTGGTTAGGCTACGCACCGATACTGAACCGTTCGAGCTATTTCAGCGGATACATGATGGGTAAGTGTGTGACCGACCTTCAGACGATCAGGATGATTATTATCATTGTTTTTGTTATTACTTAGTCATCAACCTGAAATATATTTATAAAACTTCCGAAAGAAAACGTCTTAGTTACAAACACAATTTTGGTGGGGGAAGGCGGCTTGCCTCTATCCCGATCATCCTGCCCAACTACCAGGCGATCAATGCCAAACTAGGATCAGTTCAGTTCAGTTCCGTTCAGTTTTTCCCAGTCATTAACATTGTTCTTTCTTTTGGTCGTTTTGGTTGGTTGTTCCTTTAGATGAATTAGTGAAAAGAGGAATTAGTTAGTCGGGAACCGGCCGGTATAAAGGCAAATATGCAGAATGCAGTAATAAGAAATTTTCCAAAAAATTAAATAGCTGTTGGAACGTAACTCTATACAACATCCTCAGCCAAATCATTCAGTGTATCTTTCTACAACTAATCAGCTGATCCCATTTTTCCCAACCGGGTAGCCTAACGTGTCCTGTATGTTTAAATCTCCGGATTAGGGTTTTCACGCTTTGTTTTAGTATAACAGACTTGGCCCTTCTAGCACCCGAACATCTGTCATGGAGAACATCGCACACCGAGGAAGCCCATCTGGTGGCATGTGTAACACACCCCAAGTAATCTTCATCTACGGAGGTCAAGCATTGACTCCAAGAAGCGTCCGCGATTATCTACTACTTTTTGTCCAAACTGGACATTGTATATCTGGTTTCCCCACCAGCCCAAAACTATGGAGTGTAGACAGCGGGGTTAAAACATCCCAGTCTCCGCACAATAGGGCAACACCGAACAACTTGCTTCAAACAAAACAACGGAAATGACGAACAAGCTCATTTTCAGTTATTCGTAAGCATACCACTATATAATACCAAATATGACTTACAGTAAGAAACAAAGGGAAATGGGAAATTCGAGTCCTGTTGACTTAGATTTGACCATAGAAGTTTACTTTCTTCCCCTCCATCAACTAGGTCATATCTCTGTCCATCTTACACATTACGACCAATCTTGTATGCATTGCGTATTTAGCAGCGATCAGTGAATTTTGCTTCGCACTGTACTACGCTGTACGATGATGATAGTGAGATCTGACTCCAAATGTTTGGGCGTGTGAAATCGATCATAATATCAAAATTTCAAGTGATTGTACACCTGTTTTGATGGATGAAATAGACCAGGGTTTACACTAATTTCTTCGAGCGCAGGAGGCGGGATTTTGAATCTGAATACTCAGGGCCTCGGTCGTCGCTAAGTTACGATACTTCGTTGCTTTTTATTGCCTACATCGAACTCTCTAAATCGGTCGGAACACACTTGCCACATTCATCGAGTGATTGGACTTAACAAATGCATTCCCACAGACCGTTATTACTCACACCTCGAGTCAAATTTCCCATCCGACTGACGCGATACATTGAGGAAAAAAACTCCCGGGCAGACAATTAGCATGCGTGATAGTCATTTGATATTATTTCTACCCTCATCTGAAAAAAAAAACGTATCACTGATTCGTTCACAGGTGTATACTACAACGGTATTGAGCTCCTCGATGCAGCTTCCGGCCTACCCGTACCATCCATATTGCAAGTCACAAAATACGCAATGGTTGATTCCGTCAATTCGTTCATTCCTCGGTTGCTACCAAACGGTCCATTTCAATTGTAAGTTTACGGTACAACAGACCAGTTAGTTGTAGAAATGTTTTTCATTTGAACAGAGGAATGTTTCATTCTTTTTCCTCTAGGAATCTATCTTCCTCCTGTATTTGCTGTAACTGTAACCCACATTTAAAATCAAGTCAAGTCAAGTCAAGAAGCGGCTTTAATTCACCCCACCCACCCCCCAGTAGGGGGTGAACATTCAGCTACTACACAATCACTCGTCTGTGGAAGAAGTCTTGTATGTAGTGGTGCGTGTTGCTATATGCTTATATATGCAACGAGTGCTAGATGTAGAGATACATTGACTATGGTGCGGGTACAGTGGGTGGCATGGGTCAAGTAGTATTCTGGTAAAGAGATTCTGACAAGCTTTAAAGTGGTGTGAAATAATAAACTGCACAACATGCTCACGAGATGTGCCGCTGTGTGGACATACGCGTTTGATGAATGTGCGTATGAGTTTAAAGTCTTTAATTAAAAGACCCGGAGAAATATTTGCGGATGCGTAAAGCCAGTGGGGAAGGATACAAGAGAAACACGAAGCGCTTTATTAAGTGAGTTGGGGTAGATAGCATTTTCAAACGAATAATGTAAAAGGTGAGTTTTCTGACTTCGTGAAATGTCCCGATGACATGAAGAGACCAAGAAAGATTGCGGTAAATGTTGACTCAAAGATGTTTGACGGAGCATGTATTGGGAACTTGTTCACCATTGATAATGACATGCTGACAAGAGTTCATCACATCGACGTATTGGTCACCCATCAGCAAAGAAAATAAGACGTCATTATACTTAGAAGGATTCATTTTAAGATTGTGTTGTGGAGAGCAGTCGATGAGCAGTGAAATATTCTGCATGAGTTTGGGGTACACGGAGGAATTCGAAAACAACATTATCGGCAAACCTAATGAGCAAACAATCATCAGAAGCAGACATGGAAGAAATATAGGTAGTGAACAAGAAGAGAGAGAGGATAGCCCCTTGAAGAACTCCTTATGCGGAGGGTAAAAGTGAAGAGTTACGACCCGTATATTTAGTAAACTGTAATCGATTGGTGAAATAATTACATAACAGACTGGTAAACTCCGGCTAAATGCCTTTCTCAGAGAGAGAGTGTGAAGACGTTTGAATTGATCAACACAATTTGAGGCATCACTCTAATTAAATAAACATACCCGAACAGGTTTACATTTCCTGACCAAGGCAGAAGAAACATAATGGATAAGGGATGCCAACGTATCAGTGGTTGACCTGGAACTGCCATAGGTAGATTGATTGGGATCGGGTGCATTTAGCTGAGACAACATCTCCTGTAGTAAAATCTTTTCCAGGACTTTCAAACCAATAGCGACTTCTGAGGTGGAGGCGGTAAAAAAAACATTGGCTGTCGTGTGCTGTTAAGATTAAAGCACTTTCAGTCCTGTGAATAGAGTTATAGTTACGCCGAAACTAGTAAACTATCCAACACACAAACCTGGTGGAGCTTTATGCTATTTGGCTAGTCTGCAGATCGTGGAAAGGAAAAGGATCACCTAGTTAATCAGACATGAACAGGTCGGTATAGATGCTTTGAATAAGCGTTCGCGGACGATTAGCGTTGATGCACCTGGCTAATACAGGTGTTCTTTTGGCAAGCAACGCCTCTGGAAAGAGAATCCTCAAATGTCCGCAGAAAGAATCACCATAATTTATGTGAACCAGACCTACCAGTGAACGAATCCTTGACCACTATCCTGCTCCCTTACCATCAGCACTTAGTTTTTGATGGGCTAAAATAGCACCCTCGAAGAAAAATACGATGCCATGAGTACAACCAAGGTGTGAGTGCGATTTCCTTATTAGAAGAATTATTAACTTGTTATTTAATAATCATAATAACAGCAATAATAATGGGGGGCCTCTTTGTGTCATGGTCCGAGATTCTTCACAAATTCCACAACTAGTCCAATTCATTTTCACATAGAAGGAAGGTGATCACACAAAACTTACTGAATTTCTCCTCACTTGATGAACTTCCGCTGGGTTACTGCAGCGCACACAACATTACTGATTGGTTTTCGTTCTATCCAGTTATTTCGCTTGCTCAACCCGACCGTGGACATTATTTACACCGAATTTACAATGCCTTACATTTGTTAGATTCAAGCTACTCGTAAGTAGTCAACACACAACAACAAAAAATATGAAAATACGGCGTGCCTGAAAACTTGAGCCCGTAGATCACCTAATCCGCTGATCGGAAGCGCTCTGTGCAAGATTATGTAAGGGACCATGCGAGAGAGACCAGTGGAGCGAATGGCGGTTACCCGATAATATTGTATGCACCTTCGTTTCAAACATTACACAAGCTTATCCTACTCCTTTTCCCATGAAGCTATAGCCAAAACCAGCAGTCCGTTAGCCTCGACCCGTAATCCTTCAGTCAAAACCCGCAGTCCTTTAGCTCCGACACACAAATGTTAGTCATATCGCTATAGGCGAGTCAGATCAAAAAGTATCGAAATATGCTGAGATCAACAAATGTTTAAATAATTATTTTCTACAAATTTTGATGCTGCAAAGCTCAGTTAAGAAATGAGAATGCGTGATAGTCGCACGCCGAACCTCACGTTGATTGGAAAAGGTCTCAACGATCTACCCGTATCTTCAAACTTGTTGAAACATTTCGTAAAGCTTCCGTAAAACACGTGATACTCGCGTGAATAAAAATCTCAGGTATTGCAAAAACAGAACATTGTTTTGTATTCACAAATGAACCCTGGTCATGAGAGGTAAATGCATAAACATGTTGAGGATGGTGAACGTCGTTCACAATAGTACACATCTGTTATTATTATTATTATTATTATTATTATTATTATTATTATTATATTTGACATAACTATCAAGGTAGAGGATCAAAAATTACGAGTGTTGTCTGAAGCTTGATGGAAAACGGTGTGTTAGATGAAGTGTGTTTTGTGAACAGTGTTTATTATCCTCGTACTGTAAATGATATGCAAAGTTTACCTTAAGTGTCGATACGGAACAGTAAGTCTTTACATTTTGTCGTATGAAGGGCTTGGAAATGCTTGTGTCCTACTGGAGATTTTTACTCACACAGGAGTATCGTATGTTATAGGGAAATACTGAAACTGTACAAGATGTTTCCAATAGTTTGACGATTCGGGAACATCGACTAAACCTTCTCCGGTTAACATGTGGTACAGTGTGCGACTACCACACTTTCTCAGCTCTTAACCAAGCTTTGCAACATTAAAATTTGTAGAAAGTATATTTTTCCCAACAATATTTAACTTCAGAATATTTCGAATTTTTTTGATCTGATTCACATACAGCGGCAGGATTAAAGTTTGTGCGTCGAGGCTGAAGGATTACGGGTCGTGGCCAAAGTATTGGCCGTTTTGGTTGAAGGAATGTGGGGTCGAGGATAAACGACTGCCGGTTTTGGCAAAAGTTTGATGAGAAAAGGTGTATTGTCTTATTCTATCCTCTGGCAAACCGGCCCCGCTCACTGATCATGAGCACCAGGGGACTGTGTGTTTTCAATATGTGTCCAAGCGTTCCGTCCGCAAGTCAGTTTCACGACCTCGGTAGTGACTGATTAGGTCACGGTTAGTAGATAATTCGAGAGAATGAAACATCTGTGCACAATTCAATTAAACTGAAGCGTATGAACGTATTCGTGGTTAAAATTCCGGATTTTGGATCTTCCTCACACTTTTATCTGTATCACACGACTGATATGGGCTTAGAAAAAGCCCTCGGAACCGGGCCATGAGTCTGAAGACATGTCTACCCAATGTTACATCTGCAACAGGAATTGGGCAATTGTGCACATAGTGTGTGCCTTCCAAATAAACTCACCATCTTCCAGTGCATGTGCTATTTGCCGTAAACTAAGGTTAATTGTTATTTAAATTTTATTCATTTGATTTTTTTCATTTATTTTATTTTTTTAAATTGTATTTTGTTCCTTTCAATCTGTAAATTTAGTTCTCTAAACAATGTAGAAAACGGTGTACTTGAAGAAATTTCTTTCCGGTAGGTGATCATAGTACTGATATCTTATTGGCTGATTACATATCAGGTTGTAACCATGACCATGAGGCGGGCAAGTAGAGCAAGCGGATGTGTTAAGGCTAGCGATAGAGTCGTGCACGGGGGTGAGAGGATAAAAATCAACTGAAAAGCCGCAGCAAGGTGAGCTGATTAAAATGTTGATGAAAGTTATGAACTAAGACGAGAGAACGGGATGAAGTTACATAGGATGCATTGTAGCATGTGAAGTCATCAGGAAGAGGTGGGGGTGGGAGGGAGGGAAGGAAGGAAGGAAGGAAGGAAGGAAGGAAGGAAGGAAAGAAGGAAGGAAGGAAGGAAGGAAGGAAGGAAGGAAGGGAAGAAGGAAAGAAGGAAGGAAGACGAAATATTTCGGGAAAGTGCA
>UZAN01048783.1:4560-23423 GCA_900618425.1 Echinostoma caproni | reverse complement strand
ATCTCTAGTGGGAGTGGGTGGGAGGGGATGGTGTCTATCGATCGGTTGTCGCGCATTCTGCTACCTAAGGCAATCCGGTCAGTGGTTGTGTTCGATAGTACGGGCAGGAAATATAAAAATGATACATACTCTAACTGAAAAAAAAAACAGGTCTTTTATCTTCCTCTTGCTTTCACTGGATTTTATGAAAAGAAAAAAAAACAACTATGAAAACACTCACAAGTGTGTGTGGTCGAGTGCAATCACACCTAACGGTAATCATAATTTTCACATGGTAGTTGACAAAAGTAATAAAATGTTTGCGATTCGATCTCTGTTGTCCCGGTTGTACGTGATATTTGGCCAACTGTGCGCAAACAGTAGTATCAGTGACCAATGTGGAAAAGTAAATCAATCCAAGTCGTATATGTGGTGAAGTGAGGCCTGTTCCTCGCAAGATTACATGGAACAGTTTAATACTTACTTATTCCATACATCTAGTTCCCTTAACAAATTTCATCACGGCGAGGAAGAACCACATTTCAACAGGATAACATGAATTCAATTATTTCGGGTACCCTCAATCAGCTGCATATGTACAATGAAAATCAAGGTTAAACAACAACAACAACACAGACATGATAGGTTTCTCAATCAAATGAACACACCAATTGGGCCAATCACGGGACAGGGGCAAAGGTCACACAGTCAACCACGGCGAGTGGGAACAAACGACGGGGTTCAGTTTTATTTATCCGCCCAAAACGGGGCCATGATTTGTTGCTTCGATTCCATGCACGCAACGCTTCAAAACCGCGCCTGGTTACGCGCGCTAGCGCTGGATTTCGGACGCAATTTCAACTATTCATGTTTCACGGATCACCTGTGTAGTGGACTGATTGTGTCTGAGGTGGACACAGTGACCGTAAGTTTGAATCATCTATTTTGAACGAATAGGAATATTTGGTTCACATTTGAAATTCCGTATGCACAAATAATGTATTCAGCCTATTCTGTATAAACTGTTTGGTCCAGTTTCGCCAACAAATGAACATGTTGAACAGTTTCGTTCGTACATACTGAAAGTCTCGCTTCATCGACATCCAAACAACATAATATTTTTTCAATAAAACATTTCGCAAACAATCATTTTTTGATGGTATTAATTAACCTCAATGTAAGCGAAGCAGAATCAAAAGCAAGAAAATTTCAATGAGTTGCGAAGTGATATTGAAGTGTAGAGCTGAAATCATTGATCATATGTTTCAAACTTAAATATCCTCGTCAGAATCATCAAACCGACAGAAACTTGAGGGATCGGGAAATGAGTTTGAGATCCTTGTTAAAAAGATCAGGGAAGATAACAGGGGACCAATAAAGCCAGTGAGGCAAAACGCACGCAGAAACAAAACATCTTATGAGATGGTTTGGAATGGAAAGTGATTTAGGACGTAAAACATAAAACGTGGGCCTCATGACCTTCAGAAAAATGGTCTTAACGTGGTCAGACCAGGTGAGATTATGGTTGCAAATAACGCCAAGGCATTTGACAGACGGTTGTCGTACCATTTCGTCACTGAGGATGGAACACTTCGAAAGATACAACATATGTTTGCCTACGATGTGTTCAGATACAACATTCTTTCGACAGTTCAATATGGGTTCAGGTTACACTGATCCTGCTCCACCAGCTAGCTTCTTGTTTGAAATGAATGAACCAGAACAGTCGACAAAGAGAATGCAGTAGATGTGATTGATCCGGAGTTCTCGGAAGCACTTGATCGGGTAAACCACCAGACACTGTAGCACAATCTTTACGATGGTGGTATTTGAGGTGTCGTTCTAATTGGATTAGAGCATTTCTCCAGCAACGGGCCATATCAGTTTGCGTTTCTGATTCTCAATTCGGTTCTATCAACGTTACTCGTGGGGTTTCACAAGCGTATGTACTTGGTCCCCGAATTTTCTACGCATTCATAAATGATCTACCGAATGTTCTAGGGTAAAAAGAAGTTTTGTTTGCAGACGACGCGAAAATCTGAAATAGCGTAACATAACCCAAGGACTCGCTATCGTTTCAAGAAACACTTAACACAGTTTATCAATTGTCGATGGGGAACGATAATTAATTTACTGTTCTTAAATGCAAAGTCTTATTCCTACGTCACAAGATTAGATTCCTGTATTTCGGCGGAAATCAACTTTCGAGACTTACTTCAAGTGGGAGGGGCCGGTGTATCATTGTTCAAGATAACTTAATCTGCTCGATCAATTTTTCCACAGTTTCATCCGCAGCTATGCAAAATGTCGGCTGGCTTAGACGCCTCTTTGGTAGGTTTGAATTAGCACTGTTTCCACATTTGCTTTCGGTTCACATTCGACACTTTACAGAGTACGCCATTCAGGACTGGAGGTCATGACCACCACGTGGTCGTAAGGTGCCGGGACGTCCGCAAGTGATTACGACCAAGATTGTCAAGGGTTTGCATGGTCTCATCTACAGGGAGAGATTAAAACCATTGTTATTATTTTCGACTCATTACCAACAGAATCATGCAGACTTGATTTTGGCGTATCCAATATTGCAGAAACCAAACCAACCATATCGTCCGGCGCTCACGTTGTCACCCAAAATACACCTTAAGGGAAATAGTTTTAAGTTGCTGAATGGAAAGTGTCACGTGGAATGCCGGTGTAAATCTTTTGCAACTCTTGGAACGCTGTTCCGTCTCACGTCATTTGTGCACTAACTGTTGAGTTGCTTGCAAACGGAGACTGGATGAAACCCTGGAACATCAGACATTCCTACACTACTGAAACACAAATAAACTTGAGCTTATCAGTAATTTCCATAATAAAATTTTAACCTTGATCATTTCGTCAGATAATTGTTTTGGGGACCTAACAGGTTACTCCGTCCACCATGGTGCCACGTAAACGAAGGAATTTCTCCGCAGATGGCATAGGAATAAAAATTAATTGATTATTTTAGTCCATTTGGCAATTGCGGGGTGGGAACAATATGAACATATAAGTGTGTCTTGCGAATTCCGGAAGAATCATTAACTAGGCTTTACCGATGAGCTCAAACAAGAGCGAAACTCGAGTGTGGCGTTTTTCAGGTGTACACTTAATTGAATACAATAAGGACTGCACGTGAGGCTAGAAGGATGGTCTGGTAGAGTGAATGAATGGCATTTACAATCCCCCCTTCCCGAGAGTATCACGGTAGAGTAACTGTGATCGAAATTTCACTGAACATGCTTAAAAACAAACGGGCTCAGCCAGTTGATTCAATTGATTCAGTTTTGTTCAAGGAGAGTTTACTGTTTTGCGATCGATCATTTGGTAGTGGATACAACCGCTCTCTAGTGCTCTTTTACGGCCAAATCCTAATGATGCTGCGAATGGTAACAACTGAATTAATTACGCAAGTACAGATCTCCATCACAGACCGATTGGTTGCTTAAAACCAATTTTAACTGAGGAGTTTTATATTATGACTGTTTACGGAGTGGGATCTCAGTGATGTCATGTGCTTTTACATTGCGATTTGTACAAAACAGCAACAAAGCGATAAGCAACGTGAATACAAGTTTATCCCTTAACAACATGTTCAACCAAAACGATCGTTTATACATTGACCCCGCACCCAATGTTCGCTCAACCTGTTTCGAAATATTTGTTTAGGTTCTTTTCGATTAGATCGGATTGCCGGGAGAACCGTTTTGGTACGCTGGCAAAGTGGTCAATTCAGATCAAAGTCCTTTGTGAGTGATTTCGTCCGACTCTCACCTTCTCCTGTCCCGCACACACGTACACACACAAACAACCGCATCTATGCCACCAACCACTTGGAAATGAATCTAAAGAGAGTGAAGCTGTTTTGATGGTTGCATTTATTGACCTAAATAACTGATATTGTGAATGTTATAATGTTAATAACACTGCGATGCCGGTAGGGAATTATATTCACCGACGTTTCGGTTACCGTGGGTAACCTTTCTCAAGGCAGGTATTTTTATTGTAAAATCTGCCTTGAGAAAGGTTACCCACGGTAACCGAAACGTCGGCGAATATAATTCCCTACCGACATCGCTGTGTTATTAACACTATAACATTCACAATGTTAGTCGTTCTGTTTCTGAGATCTATGTGTTAGCAGGATAGCAAATGACCTCACCATTTCTGGTCTCTTCTTACTTGTTCTCCGAACTCGTGGAACCCTCCCCTTTGTCGACTGGTAGAATACTGTAAACATATTTCAATCTAACACTTTGTATGTACTTAGTGAAATTGTTCACCCCAGAGCCTACTTAATATTATCTTTTGTCACACTTCTTAGGTATTCGTTGAGTCAACAAGTGCAGTTGAGTGAATGAGGGGTTTTTTTCTTAGTGGGAGTCAGTAACAAGCACCAAACAGTTGATTTGTCCTTTTTTGAACTCATCAGTTGTGCGTCCCAGGTAGATACGCAAACCTATGCGCTATGCGGATGAATATTCTTTTTGGTACTCCTCATGAGGCCAATGCATTGCACAAAATTAGTCTTTTATATCTCAAAGAAGTGTACACTCGACTAGGCAAAATTAGTGTGAAGGTCAAAGGTGATCAGTCGCACTGAGCAGTCGGACTGAGCAGAAGGAAAGGATGAGAGAACATAATTATCAATTGAAACCCTAGGAGGAAGCCATATCATCACAGNGCATCGATACACTCCTAACCTCATTTGGTCTTGATGTATCAAAAATGAATAACTGACAATTGGTAAATGAGATAAGAAAAATAATGATTGCACAGTAAACTTAAATATTACCATGTTTATTCATTAGTCTCACAGGCAATAATAGTTTACAGCATCAAGCTTGGATTAGCCCATTCCATTGTTCCGAGGTACCAGGTACTCTTGATGGTCTTGCGTGTGGATTTCACGCCTTGGGAGATCGTCAATTCCCCACCAGGTAAATGGATTCAAAAGTGATGAAAATGTTTTGTAATGACCGACAAAGAGCACCGGACAGCTGTTTCATCCATACTTTGGTGTCCCTGTCAGGACTCGAACCGCAAATATTTCAGTCGGGGGTTTCAAACGCTCTCCCCTGTGCTATACGGTCAGCGGTCATCATCCTGTATGAATTGCTCAATCAATTTCGAGTATAAAGCTTGAATTGACCCATTCCATTGTTCTGAGGCACCATACACTCTTGATGATCTTGAGTGTGGATTTCAATCCTCGGGAGATCGTTGATTCCCCCAGGAGAGTAGTGCATCATAGATGGCTGTATTGGGATAGCATCTTCCCTTGTTGTGAGTAGCAATAGAAATACGCAATACTGAAAAGTCCCAAAAGGAGAGAAACAAATATCCAGTGCTGTTTGTCGGTCATCAGAAAATATTTCCATCGTATTTCAATAATAGCTTGCGTAGTACAGCTTCCATGCCACGAGAACAGAAAGGGAAAGTTAGGTCGTGCTACGAAATTCCAAGACACACAGACCGAGGCAGGATGATACTGGAAGCAATTACGTCATCACCGCAGTTCCAGTCACAACGACAAAAAATGGGTAGAGGGATCCCAATGTAAACCTCGTACTGCAATAAAAGATGCAAATATGAAAACAGTGGTACTAATTTCGATTTTCCGATCCCTTTTTTGAGGGGAAAACAAAGTACATGGGGCCAATCTACAACTTCTCTATTCGGAAGTAAAATACTGTTAAACTGCGAACCGGCAGGACCTGAGAACAGATACGTGATGCAGATGAGTAGAAGCGGGTAAATATGATAGGTATGTGACAGATGTAACACACTCAGAGCAGAGCAGAAACCGAAATGCAAATAATGGTAAAAATTGTTCTAGTTGTGCTCGAATTTGGTGCCAGATTGGTGCAAGCATCTAGAGTCAATAAGGATTTGTTTGTTCCATGTTCGATCTCCTCCTTTGAATTCGACATGCTTGGTTATGTGAATGCAAAACTTAAAGAAGCGGGGAAGGCCCCACCTGTGATTTTGCACCGAAGCCAATTGATCAATATCTTTCAAGGTACGAAGATCATTGCTGTCTGATGATGATGATGCTTACGATTATGATGATGGTGATGATAATTATGATTCGGATGATGATGCTGATGGTGATTTGGATGATTATGATAATGGTGATGATTTTGATGGTGTGTTACCAAAATAGTGATAGGAATGCATTCCAAGACTTGTGTGTAAAGACTGGAATCATTGGGGTTGTACACCACATATTATCGCCGATTTCAACGGGAATGGATTTTGGTGTGTAAAATAATACCGAACCTATATCGTTCACCGCTCGCCTTTTCACTCCACACTCATCTCACGGGTCACTTATTCAAAATAGTGTTTCAAGTTTATCGAATAAAATTCTGGTGTCATTCAGTTGCAGTATTTAGTTTTCCAGTATTTAAAATTCTCAACCACCTCACGTTGGTTCTGCCCCCACAACTGATTCTCTGAAGCACAAACTAGATGAAATATCGTCAAGTTTTAGATTTCGATATCCTTGGCAGTGTACGAAACAGTGAAAATTCGTGACATTCCTTATTTCTCTAAGAGCCGTAAATGGATCCATTTGTGCGAAGAACCTATGGGACAAGAAAAGCAATCGGGTGTAAGTGTTTTCTTTAATAAAACTTTGCCTTTGATCTTGACACATACACTGGCATAGAGAGATTCAATAATCTGTATTTACAGCTTGAATCAACCATTTTAAGTACGCGGTTTCTTACACAGACTAGTGTGTGTATTCCTAACGTAGCCTCTAATTTGGTGTTCAACCCACGCGAGCATAAAAATCTCCGTTGAAAACGTCAATCAGCAAATGGAAAAATCATTGAAGTACACGAAAGGCTATTTGTCTCAGTGGATTCTGGCCTGTGTTCAATCGTGATGGCCCTCAGGTGGACGTGAGTGACATGTTTTTGAATCGTATATCTGGTAATTTTCATTAATTCATGCTGCTGTACTGTACACAAACACAGATCAGACAGTTGCATTCAATTCGAGTCCATTGGAGCCCAAAAAGAGTGCATCCAGAATTTTTGTCCCTATATCCAGTTCGTCCAAATCCTTCAAAAATTACCGAGATACAGTCTAATATCCAAAGGAAATGATGGTTTAGAAAAGTAAACACAACTGTCACGGAGTATTCCCATTGCTTGCATGAGAACATAAAGTGAATGTATGTACTTCGTTTCGGCGAATTCATTCACAATTATGTACAATCAATCTCCTGCTATGTTGTGCCCCTTATAGATTAGAAACAGTATGCAATTTTCAGAAACCGTAACATAGTATGTTAGTAGAGTGTGCTTTTAAGTAGAATGAAAAATCAATCAGGATATTCAAACAGGATCGATGAAAAATGCATTGCTTTTTCCCATGATTTAGGATTGCTTATTGATTATTTAAAGCAGAGTTCGAATGTTCAGTCACGTGTAGTCTTTATATGTTGAAGAAATTAGAACATTTTATAATAGTTTATTCTTAACATGACAGCATTACACTACGCATTCAGTATTTTACAGTTTCAAATGTCTTTTTATCCTGAAGTGATTTACCTTTCTATGGGGAGATTTTCTGAACCCAATTACCGAATCCAATTCAACTGAAATGTAAGGTTGGACATGAAATTAGGTACAAGGCATCTGTCATGATCTGCCGCGGTTTCGGTTAATGTTTAATATACATTAATAAGACATAGTTGACTATTCAAACTCCACATCGTACACACGTAATTTAGTGCGTAATTCGATGCAAAAACCGCATTTACGAGAAGACACATAATAGAAAAAAGTGACTTGTTTGGTGCTAGGCATATGTAGATGAACGGGGGATTTGATTTGGTCAGATGATGAATTCGTCATGTGAATGAGGCATAGGCTGAAACGCTAGGAAGCATATGACAACTGTTTCGATCTGGTTGGGTCTCATCCTTGCAGTGAGCGAATCCATCTTACTTTACTTTTACTTTTGATCGACTAACTCCTACGGGAGGATAAGTCGGCTTCCTGGATGTCTCTAATGATGGCAGTTCATGCATGACAATCGGTAACAAGGTTGGCGCAGTGAGAAACCCAGTTCTGGTTTGATTTGCGAATTCCATATACGGACTGAAGACCCAGTAAATCCAAACCCGTCTTGATCGTACTACTCCAGGTCTTCAGTTGACAACCGAGTCGGCAAAGCCATACACGGCACGGTGCGGGGGCTACAGCCTGTCGCGAGAATTGAGTGTCGGGCCTTCGGAGCACATGACCAAGCCACTGAAGGCACCGGCGTTGGAGCATTTATGAAAGCTTGTCATATTCAAGCAGCGCCGTCGAACCTCATCATTGGAAATCCGATCTCTCCAATTTACTTTCAATGTGAGGCCTAAGCACCAATGATCAAAGACTTCGAGCTTCCTTGTACCTTGTACTCTCCGTGGTCAGGTTTCACAACCATGAGTGAGGATGGGGCGGATGGAAGCCTGATAAACCCGAAGCTTAGTGTTTAAGCTTATTTCGCATCGAATCCACAACGGTTTTAGGAGTTATAGAAAGGCTCTTCTAACTCCATCTACAGGGAGTTGGATTTCATCCTTAGCCTGATCGTTTGATCCTATCGTAGAACCAAGATACTTGAAAACTTCGGTTGATTCGATAAGCTCCCCGTTAATCGAGAGGAATTGTGTCATGGTAGAAGTTTTCCCCATGTTGATCTCTAGCCCAATGGACTGGGTAAACTGATTTATACGACTAACAACAGGCTGGATCGTCTTACAATGAATCTATCAACGCAGCTGGGATTTGAATCCCCGGACCTCACAAATAGAACGCAAGCCTACAACAAACTCGGCCACCGGGCAGCTGACCAGATCATTTCTCATTTGAAATATATACGATATAGCAAAACCCATCTATGCGAGCTTGTTGGGGGCATCGGGCCGCAATCAACTGTATACTAGTCGCTAGGGTTATGACTCAGTTGGAAACTTTCCCAACCTGACTAATTGTTGTACTATCTCATGCATATCCCAAATAAGAATAGGTTTGAACAGCTGTCCCGTGAATAGCATGCTTGCACTCTGTTGGTAAGATTTAGGATTAATCAGCGACACAGAATGAGAAAGTTCTTTGATCAGATCGCATCTAACCTTGAATGGGTACATTATCGGTTGTTTCAGTTTGGGTTTGCGTCCAGCTTTTATGAAAGCGTTGGTCAGTACATGTGGAAGATCAGATAATCAGACTTTTCTGATCAGATGAAATTTTCATTTAGATTTTTATGTTGCATTGCTCATCTTCTACCAAATATGAAGCGCATTTCGATATTTACGGAACGAAAATGGGAAACACTGAATCACAGCCTAATCCTTTGGTTGTAATAGCGAAGAACAGTTTGGAGGCAACCGTGCCAAGTTTACATGCAAGAATGCTTCCATTTTGGTAAAGTATTGCTCGTTATCTCTAAACAGAACATTTAAGATATCAGACAGTCAAATTTGTAAGTTATCCATGCCTTTTTGAAAAAAATTTAATTTCAGGCTTACTATTGCTATGTATACCACGAAGACATCGTAAAGGTTGAAGTTTTCCTATGAGCAGACATGCTCCGGAAAAGCTATCACGTGCCCATTTCTCTGGATTCCTTAGAGCCAGAAACAGCACGTCTTTTGAAACACTATTTTCTCTCTGGGGGCTCGATTAACTCCGGTAATCGCACTCGAAATTTGTCGTCTGAATTGTGTGGTACCGTCAAACTTTCCCCGTAAACTTCAAAAATAAATACATGTGAATAATTATTCGTCTCTTTTTTCCTTTCATTTTCCTTTCTGTTATTGAATATATAAAGGCACAATTTTCAGGCAGGGGGAAGCGATCAATCCAAGGGCTGCCATTCAACGCACAATGGAAAAAGTCAGGTGGTGGTGGTGGTGGGATTCGAACACACATCCCCCCGGGGGTGATAATTTGGTGACGTTCCCACCAGGCCACCGGGCCACAACTACCTCACGAAGAATCAAGCCAACCTTTGGAAGCCTTGAATTAACCAGGATGCGTTTTCTTCCGCTAGTTGAATTGCATTCTTACAAACGATGCTGTCTACCACGGGGAACTCGCCCTGCTTTTCCTTGTAACGCTAAACTGTCTTGAACTGTTGATCGGTTTTCAGGTGGCAACTTTCCTGGGATGCTCCATCTTGCACAAATTCTCTGATACTCGTTCTATTGGACATACCATTATAAGCAGTTTGCGCTTGAACTATCAAGTCCTTTTGCCACAGAGCCCTGAACTGCATTTGTCTAATTCACCGTTTTCAACACATCCTGTCTCTCTCTCTCTCACGGCGGATGCATCAGCTTGTACTGCTGCGATGTGTTTACCTTCCTCACAAGGGTTATCCAACCAGCGAACAGTGTCATTTGCGCGTTACGCTAGGTGAAACGTCATTGGCTGAATGTGACATTGCATGTTGATTGGTCAGTAGTCAACGGGTTTATGACCAAGTCAATAGCAGGAATTGCGACATACTGCTGGGCGATATTGCATAGTTATTAGGAATACTGTCCGGTTAGGTTTGTTAAAATGTACGAGCATATTAGAAAATGCAACTTCTCATGGGCGTGACATCACAAAAGATTGATTGTTGTAGCATCATAGTTATACTAAACACCATTGTGTATCCGACACGAAGTAGGGTGAGAATGAATGATGTAGACCGCAATGGGTTCAAACCACTACAGATAAGTGTGACGCTTGAGGCTACGAGATCAAAACAATGTGACCCTATCACTGTATACTCGAGTGGTTTCGCGGTTTTGTTCCTTCAGAGGCGATCGAGAAATGAAGAGCAATTGAATCAACTTTCGTTGTGCGCTCATGTCACGCTTAAAGATGATCAGTGTCGTGTTCACATCGATTTGAGAAGACAGTTGGGCTATGGTACCATAATGGATTCGGTCGAGATACACACTGTGGATGTTTGATAGCAAAGTTGATGAACACGACTATAGAGTCTTTCAGTGATGAGTGACGCGTTGACCCTGTTTGACAAATGCATCCTCCGAGAAGAAAAAATGATCTCATACCAAATATTCGGAAGATCTAGCAAACATGAATGATGCGCCGTGCATCCACAAACATGCAGAGATTATTACATGCGTTTAGAAGAGCTTTATTTAAATGATACATGAAAATTGTGTCAGAAGAGAGTATTCAGGTAGCGAATCACGTAAAAAAGTAAGCAAATATAATATTATTCAAGGACGGCAATGAAATTGTATCTGCTCAGTTACATATCGACTCTTTCATTATTTGACTGACTGCAGCTGACTGACTGACTGACTGACTGATTGACTTACTAACTGATCGATTTTAGTAGGAATGAACTGGATAATTTAGTTCAGACAATTTTATTGATAGTATTCACTCTACTTCTTACTGCATGGCACCCAGGCTCCTGCCGACAAGGTATCGACCATCGTTTCACCGTTTCAGATTAGTTACAATTGATTACATAAAGTACTCCCTAAAACTGACAACCATGATCAAAGACTGATGTGTTTTGTCTGTTTCTCAGACACGTTATATTTTCCATGAGCATTCTTTCACGTGGTGCTTCCTATTCTTCCGTGAATTAAGAGGAACGTGGTTGCACTGTCATGAACGGTTACGGGATCGTTGCCCTCGTACCTTGCAAAATCTACGTCATAGGTGTTCCCATGCCACAGCGTAAACAACCACAAAATTGGACTCAGGATGAATGGATGATTTCCGTGACAGAGAGGACGGAAAAGCTGACTGACTGGCAACTTGAAGAGCCTGTGATCTATGCACCGGAAAGCCTGGACAGGGATGATGATTAATCGTCCAAAATTATCAACACTTGTTTAAATACATCGCTGAACAGAACCGTGTCGCCTGAATGTCAATATCCACTTGACGGGCATCCATGATATGAAACTATAGAAATGAGTAAATATCGGTTTGGGCTCTAGATTCTCTGGAAATTTTGTTTTTGTCCAGCACACTGTTGAATGAAGATTTGTTCATCTGCTGACTAGCACAGTACATATGGATGGGGTTTTAAACATGTGCAGCAGAGCTTTAAAGTGAAGATAGATCGTAAGTTGGCACCAGTTCTGCAGATTTAAAATCCCACTTGATTGACACTCGCCGACTAGGCATTCTTTTTGGAGGATGACGATCACTGTTTCCGTTTCCGTTAGTAATTGGGGCAATGAAATTTTAACATTGTCTGTTGCAGAATAGCAACTCTTACAAATAGTACTTAGGGAACAAAATCAACGTCAATTTTGATACTAAATGTCAACGAATGCTATACTATTCCGTCACATCGTGAGGATTGTTCAGAACGTCTGGTGTGGTAATGGGGGAAGTTTGGGCTAGATTTAGTTTCGAGTATGACATCTATTGCGGACTACAAGTGACTGGTACGTTTGTCGCGCTTGCCTGTGACCGGACTGATTGATTGATCGATCGATCGATTGACAAATCCTGTCAGCTAGAGCACACGCACACATTCGAGCCATACGGACTGACTCTACCAAAATATCGATCGGCTCCAGCCAATTAGGTGTTAAAATTGAACTGTCCACACTGACTGATTCGCTGACCGTTTGAATGTCCGCTCGACCGCGTGCGGGCGCTTGAGACTTTTATCTGCCTGTCTGCCTGTCTTTCTACGTGTTGCCCGCTTCTGCTTGCTCATCGGTCTATGGACCGGCTATATGTGTACCCTTTACAGTAATAACACCGCTAAATCCACTGCTTACTAATCTACTTGCTTAAACAGGGACATAACAACATCCTAAAGAGAATTGACCTTAATTGGTACATTGATCTGTCAAACTTGGAGATTATTTAAAATATCTGATTTATCCGCGGCTAAAAAGGTTTAAAATATATCTAATCATGAAGAACTATTTAGCACAAGTCGAGTATGCCATTTGATGGTTCGGGTACTGAACGGAAGTCTATGAAATCATCCATTCCAATATTTGCTCGCGAGTACGGTGATCGATTTATTGATCCATCTTGATTCATTTTCTTACCTGACCGATAGAGGCCAATCAAAAACGTGTTTGTTCATTGTCGTCGCAGCCCCCCGCCCCCTCGATCAACAATCAAGGACATAACGTTTCCGGGCTTTGGGAGAAAACAATCTAACCCAGTCCCCCTTACCTACGAAGACTTTCCTCCGAGCTTGGTAACTGACTCAAAAAATGCTTTGCCTGTCTATGGAGAAATTGGTTTACTCTGACTGGACGGGATTTGGATGTGATGAAGATGTGATGAATGAATTACCAACCACTTTTTGGGATTCCCGCTAGAATGTGATTAGTTGGGTTCACTTGAAGTTAAAGAGGTATAGTGATAGGTTGGCTCGTAGAAAACGTTCACCAAATCCAAGCCAAACACGATATCAATTTGAGATGTGAAGAACGTGCACTGAGACACGCGGTCCATGGTCAGCACTCATTGCAGATGTCTACACTGACTTGGACTTGTGTTTGAATGAGCTCAGTGCAACTTTCAACCTGAGCATACGTGGTTCGAGTCCGGGGCAGTATAGGAAACACAGTACGCACCATTGGCAAGTCGCGACACGGTTGAAAAAGCAGTTCAGAGCTCTTTGCCGGCCATCTCGCCGGTGATCCAATTGAAAATAACGAAAGTTCACGCCGGTTTTAAGGGCGGTTATTAAGTAAACTCAACAGAATTAAAACGCAGAACGGAAAACGCAAAAATCATAAATCATGCCTGATGTCGGATGCTGAACTGTTACTGACCTGATATTTTGTTAATATGGCTCCNAAACGCAGAACGGAAAACGCAAAAATCATAAATCATGCCTGATGTCGGATGCTGAACTGTTACTGACCTGATATTTTGTTAATATGGCTCGTTCCGATTTGTTTTTATTGACGGACAATTTACACGGATTCGGCTCATTCGAAAAATAACTTATGTATAAAATGCCCCACGAGGAAATAAGGTATATTTCATAATTGGATTTAAGTAGCACGAGAATATTGTTCATGGTGAAAGAAATGAACCCGGATGGGATTACTTCCCTTATCAAATTAAGTTTCGAAAGTAATACAACGCTTTTCAGTTACGGTTTTCTCGTATATTTTATTCGCTTTTTGGTGATGAGTAGATTATGCTGTAAACACAGCTCGTGGAAACGTACACAGGAGATGAAAGAAAAAAGTCAATGGCAGCAGTTTCAACGAATTGCTTTTTGCGAAAAAACGTATCTGGAATTCCTAAAAACAATAAGTAGTATAGCACTAACGGAGAAACTGAACGAACTGCGTTGTGCATCCTCGGTTGCGCTTGCCACTGGATATCTTTCATAGTAGCTTAATTATCAACTCGAATCCACGGGTGGGTTCAGCGATGTGAGGTGGGGCAGCTATCTAAACACACATCACACTGCATCAATCACGATGGTTGAGACATTCAGAACGAGTGGGGCTTCTTCAGTCATTGTCCTGTTGATCAATAGAGAACACTGGCCTCCTAAGCACTCAAACTTCATATTCATCAACCGAGTCCTCGTAAGTCTACTCAGAAATCTACTGGGATTCGAACACGGAGAACTGTTGACCAAATTGTCATTTGCCCGGCGAAGTGTCTTTCTCTCTCACTGTGTGTACGAGCCACGGAAATAGTTTGGAGCATTCTAGCTTCCATATGACCAAAACCCACACTGTTCACAAAGGCGAGTAATGTGGATGCAAAATGACTGGACATGATGAGGAAATTACGGCACTAGTCCTTCTGTTCATGAGCAAATTCAATGCGATGCAAATCTCATATAGTCATCTCTATCTTTTTTCTTAAAATCCCACTTGTATCGTTCAAATAGTTCTTTCAGCATGAGTAAATATAGTTGGATTAACTTGTGAGGGAGTGCGCTCTGATCATGTGTTCTGTCCAAAATCGATCTTGTAGTTCGCATAGAACTCCGGTCAGTGTTCTCCATACAATCACGAATTTTCGTACCTACCACTGTGTTCAACGCTTGCTTTTTGTCATCCAGAAAATAACAAATAAATTTGTTGGAATAGATTAAACGAGGGTGAAACAAGCTCGCTGGTCGTGATTCTTTTTCATGCCAAATGCCTCACAATAAATATCACACTGTTTATATATGTATCAATATTCAATACTATAAAAGGGAAAAGGGAAAATTAACATCATTGAACATTTTGGGGACGAATTTCGTCTTCAGATCGGTCACATGATTCGCATAATTCACATAATTGTTGGATCCGCCAATCGTTGGGACTACACAGGTATGGGGTGTTGGAGAGGGGAGGGATATTTATTGTGATGTGTTGAGATGATTACGAATCACCGAAAACGAGCTTGTTCGCAACTCTTTGTTCGATTTGTTATATGTGCTCCGTAGGAATTTTCGAAACAAATTTGTTGGAATTGTAACGGTAGTTCACAGCACAGTTCACAGCTCCTATGCTTTGATTCTATTGCTCGAATCAAGTTGTTTGTAAGGTCATCATATTTGGAGGAGGTGATTTGTGGTTGAGAAGTAAATCAGTTTGTGCAGAAGGATAGTGATCCAATAACAACTTGTTTAGAGATAGGACATGAAAGCACTCGAATAATTAAGAATTTCCGAGTAATTTGGCTAATTAATGTCGGAAAATGGCGTTTGACCATCGGCCAACGATGGAAGCGAACGATCGACATCTCATTTCTTCATTACATAACGCATTGTGCCGAAAAACACAATAAGTGAACGCCCTCAATCACCGAAACCATTCTGTTCACTCACCTAAGCACCAAAGCATTTAGTATCCTGTCACTTTGGGCACAATACGGGATATATGTGGTTTTGAAGTGAAATGCAAAGATGCTGTTTACCTTCAAGCTGGGTTCAAACCTTGAATCATGGGAACAAGGTACACTGATGATAGCGAATCAATCCGCTGGACCAGTCACCACCATATTTGCTTAACTACATCAGGATTCAGCTGACGTATTATGGTTTTTTAATAAAATAACTGACTCACAGCTAAAAACTGAGGAATTTCGGAAACACATTAACAATCAGTGCATCAATATGAGAACGGCTCAAGTTATTTTGGAGACACCATGTTTTAATATTATTTATTAATATGTATCTTTGATCAAATTTGGCAACTCAAGCAAACTACGGTGAGTTTTAGGGAGGGCGAATGGTTCAAAATCGAGTCCACGAGGCCGCCGATTTCACATACTACTACTACTATTATTATTACTACTACTACTCTTGTAATTCCAAAAGAGCAGTGTCGGCTTGAAGAGAGTTATTCATTTCAGGAATAGCATTGGACTGGAGTAAGTAAGATTACATAGAACGAAACGTCTAATCTGCAACAAGTGATTAGTATTTTCGTGGTCGTTTCTTCATCGTTGATCGTCAGCCTGTTTGTCTATTCTGTAGTTGCAACAACAAACTCCCTTAATCCACTCGCGGATGCCGTGGGAATCTAACAAACACATCTTGGTACGCGCGAAAACTTCTCACAAATGTGAGTAGCACTTCACAACACTACTACTACTACTATTACTATTACTACCTTTAGACAAGTATTCGTGCAAACTCCGCTAATTGTTTGCTTTATGTCTTTCTGAGTCGACTACTTTCAGCTTAATAAATAGTATGATACACATCTGTTATGTTATTGGCGGCTCCTGAAGGAATCGAACAATGAGAAACCGTTATGCATACCCGGATAATCCAATAATTGTGTGAAAGTTAAAAACTTGTCGACAAAATAATGAATCACTTCAAACTTCATAATGTTTATGCTGGTGATCTCTTACGGTCCAGAAAAATGACATACTCAGGTTATATAAAGGAGGATACGATGGCCCTGCACAACCAACTTCCGTGGTTTCGCTGATGGCCAAGCTGTGTAGCTTCCCATCACATCGACCCGAAAGTCACGTGTTCGAATTCTTAAGCGGGATCAGATGTCTCTATTCCTTTGCAGCCCGCTCATTGATCGGTTTTCTGTAATGGAGAATTCTTGGTACTGCTATCTACAAAAGATAAAAGAGAGTAAGAGCCATCTGCATCAATCATTCCACACCTTTACGGATAACCCAAAGTTCACAAGACTGGCATACCAATAAGATCAATTCTATCTATGGTCTAATCACCATACCATCAGACTGAAAAGTGACTCGCGGCAATTCTCGAGCCAGTGCACAAAAAGCTTTCCAAATACGGCTTGCGAGACACATTTGAGTTCGTGAACATCGTCAACCAATGGAACGTAAGGAATGACCAATATTCTCCCTGGATGTGATGTCTTTGTTCAGGAATGTACCATTCTTGGAAACGATCGATTTCCTCTGTTCCTACATTGACACCGAACAAATACCGACGAAAAGTCTGAAGAAGATATTAATGAGATGTACATTTAATGTTCAATTTCTATTGGATGGTCTCCCGTTAGACTCACTCGCAACAGATATATGTATGACCGAATTAGAAAATACAACGTTGAAACAATAAAAGGAGCAACCGATTCTGTACTGCCGCTACGTGGACGACAATCTGCCTCACATAGAAAGGTAGGAAGATGGCATGGTTGCTTCAGACATTCAACGAAGATCACGAATCAATTCAATTTACGTTGGAAACAGAAGAAAACGATAAACTGGCACTCATCCGAAAACAGGATGGTTCTTTAGAGAGTTGAGTACATAGGGAACTAAATTGCACGGGTCAATGTACAAACATTTACTGCTTGGTCCCACTCAAACAGAAAATGAAATCTGATTCAGTGTGTCACATCACAAGTGCACAGGATCTGCTCTAACTAACAACTGATTAAATGAACTGGCAAAGATTGAGAGAAAACACAGTGGTTCTAGCAAACAAGCTCGTTTTTGACAACTTCTTCTTCGGGCTAACACAGTTATATAGTGAAATTCAAATTCAAATGTTCGTCAATGGCTGTGTGATTTGTGGTTTGTGATTGTTTTTGGTGCGTGGTTGGGAAAGCGATTCGTACAATCACTCAGACTGCCTTGGCCGCAACGGGACACATACCCCCGAGATAGACATGACCTTTCCCATGACCCCGTGACTCTAACACGTGATGACACGTTCACATCCTAATCGTTACGATCACATTCTCCCAACCACACACCAAAAGCAATCACAATCCACGAATCACACATAGCCATTGACGAACATTTTAATTTTAATTTGACTATATAACTGTGTTAGCCCGAAGAAGATGTTGTCGAAAACGAGCTCGTTTGCTAAAACTACTGTGTTTTTTCTCCATGCCAAGATCAAGGGGATTCTTTGGGAAAACGGTTATTCTGAAAAGTGAAACTTTCAGGAAAACCCACTAACCGGACAAATTTACGAGGTTAAGAAGAAGTTATTTTTAAAAAGATGTTCTATATGACCATTTGAGTAAGCGTCGGACGCGTGCAGTGAAATGGGCCTATAATGCAGCTCGTGATCGTGTTTGTTCACCCATCGTCCATCGTCCGAACTAGTCACAAAGATAAGCCATTTAAGCTGACAAATTCTATGACCTTTTACTCCTTCCGATGCTATTGTGATGCAACGTACCTTGGCCGCACGACCGAGCAACTATCCCAACGGATGAAGGAAAATAGCCCAAGCTGGTTCAGACAAGTTGTTACAGGAAGCATAGGCAGCAGCATTCTTGGTCATGTAGTCAATGCAGGCCAATAAATTAAACCCAACCCATCCGCTCCCACACCCACACCAGCCATCACTGAAGCAATAGGCATTCACCTTTTCGCAATAGCCGTATGCGCACAAAAGCAGCTGGTTCAAACTCGCCA
>UZAN01048782.1:0-23425 GCA_900618425.1 Echinostoma caproni | reverse complement strand
TAATGGAAGGCGACTCACTGCGTCCGCCGTTAGATTACTGGACCCTGTTATACAGTTCAACTCGTACTTGTAAGCACTTAAGAGGAGTGCCCATCTCTGCAATCTTGGAGAGTAAAACTGTTGGATTTCCTTCGATTCACTCAGTATGGCTAACAGGGGTTTATGGTCGGTGAATATCTCGAACGGGCGGCCCCATATGAACGAATGGAAACGTTTTACGGCGAAAATCACAGCCAAGGATTCTCTATCCAGTTGAGAGTAATTCTTTTCGGCAGTCTGTAGTGTTCTTGATGCAAAGGCTATGGGTTTTATTGAATTGTCTTCCATGCGATGGCATAACACGGTGCCAACGCCGGATGGGGATGCATCACGTTGAATCAAACTTGGTTTGTTTGGGTCAAAATGTGCCAAAAATGACGATGATCCTAACAAGAGCTTGGCAGCGGTAAAAGCTCTTTTCTGTGAGTGGCCCAGACCCATGGTTTATCTTTATGTGGTAAGACGTACAGCGGCTCGAGCGTTTGAGAAATATTGGGGAGGAATCGACAGTGATGGGAAAGCATGCCAAGAAAGGAACGAAGTTCTGTTGAGTTTCGAGGTTCCGGAGCTTCTAATATGGGTTTGGCTTTATCCTCTATGATGTGCAGTCCATTTTTATCAAGACGGTAACCAAGATAACAAACAGAATCACAGAGAAACTCACATTGGGATCGTTTCAGCCTCAGGCCGTGTTCTTGTAAACGCTCGAGAACAGTGGATAGTGTCTGTAAATGTTCATCGTCTGTGCCACCAGAAATAAGAATATCATCCAGATGTGCACAGGTAAATGGAATATCTTTGATTAAATTGTCGATAGTTTTTGGAAAAATTGCTGACGCAGAATTAATTCCAAAGAGTAAACGAGTGTACTGAAAGAGACCAATGTGAGTTGTGATTGTTGTCGGGGCACGAGAAGATTCGTCTAATTCAATTTGGGAATATGCATGACTTAAATCAATTTTGGTAAACTTTTGGCCACCAGCTAATGTTGCGTATAAATCCTCCACACGTGGTAGTGGATATCTGTCCAGGGCGGCAAAACGATTCAAAGTAAGCTTATAATCACCGCGAATTCGGACGGAACCATCTGGTTTTCTCACGGGGACAATCGGTGTTCCCCATTCAGAGTAGTGGACTGGTATAATTATTCCTTCCTTCTGCAATCTCTTCAGTTCTTCTTCTACCTTCGATCTGAGTGCGTACGGCAAGGAGCGTAATATGATGAAAAGCGGTTGTGCATTGTGATCCAAATTGACATTTGCTTGGAAACCTTTCAGTTTTCCCAAGCTGCCATCAAATACACCAGCGTGTTTGGAGAGTATTGTTTCTAAGTTTGATTTGGAGGCTACCTGTTTCACCAGATCCAATGCGTTTGGGAATGCCTTTATCCAGTCCCTCCTAAACAAGTTAGAACATTGATCTGCTACAACGTAGACTGGGAGTATGCGTTCCTCGCCATGTAACTGTACATGCACATCACATTTACCCAGAACCGGGATTGTTTGACCTGTGTAGGTTACCAACGTGGACTGGCAACTAGTGAATCGGGGTAAATTCTTGACAGTTTTGGCGCTGACTATCGTCACGGATGCCCCAGTATCAATTTCCACTTGAACAGGTGCTCCTTCGATTTCAACTTGTANTGCACGTCACATTTACCCAGAACCGGGATTGTTTGACCTGTGTAGGTTATCAACGTGGACTGGTAATTAGTCAATCGGGGTAAATTCTTGACAGTTTTGGCGCTTACTATCGACACGGATGCCCCAGTATCAATTTCCACTTGAACAGGTGCTCCTTCGATTTCAACTTGTATGTAATAAGGCGGTGGACGTGAGTAGCCACATGTCATAGTAGTATTTGTCTCGTCAAATGAGCCTTCGTTTTCCGAATTACTGATTACCTTCTCCTGCACGGCAGTGACAGATTTACCGAATGGCTTTCTATTCGGCTGGCTTCGTGGTGCTGCTCTGCAGACACGTGCCAAATGTCCGATCTTCCTACAGTTGCGACAAATTATTTGTTTGTGTCGACAATTGTTCGCCGATGCATTTTTATTTCCGCAGCGGTAACATACAAACTCCTTGACCGAAGGTTTTGTGGGTGACGTGATTTTCCGCGTCACTGCTTGCACGTTGTCTGGGTCTGGATTCCTGGGAAACTGAGTTAATTCATTGGTGATGTTTTCTTGATGTCGGACGACTGTACACGCCCTTTCCCAGGTGAGCTTAGATTCGTCTTCTGATAGTAATTTCTCGCGAGTTCCGTCGCTCCGTATTCCAGTTATCAGGCACTGAATCGCCATTTCTTCCTCTAACTTGCTGCTCTGTACTTCATTATACCGACAGTCTGGTAGCGCTTGTTGTATTCTTGCGATAAAATCGTTGGCGTTTTCTTCAGCGTTTTGGTGAAGTTTAGAAAAACAATATCTGTCAGTGTATGTACTCAGTCGAGAGCCCCAAAGTTCACTGATTGTACTGAGTACTTTATCCAAAGTGATATCGTCACCAATATGTAATGCGTCAAAATGACGCTGGCCTTCATCACCAAGGAATTGGCGAAAGAGTTTTGTTTTGTGTGAATCGGTAAGCACTGTTTGTGGATGGAGTACGGGTAACAATTCAATGTAGTCCATGAATGTATTTTTCCATCGATTCCATGTGGAAATTGATGGTTTTTCTGTGACTGAGCCCCACAATGGTGAAGATAAATGCAACATGTTTGGGTTTTATTCCCGTCGCCAATAATGTTAAGACCGAATTCCAACCGCCACATTGTGCACCGTAATTTAGGGCCCGTAACCCAACACAGAAAATCAGAACACACAAGACAGCGTGCGGCCCGGAATCGGGTTAACGATTTAATGAATGATCGTGAGAGTACATCAATCGATTAAACGATGATCGACAAGAAGTTCAAGCTGGCGCATGGACAAAAACGGATTGGATGATNCAGTGTCTGTCATGAAAAGCTGTGTCACGTGATTGGACGATCAATGGGAACTGATAGACGCAATGCGTACGTAGCAGTTAGTAAGGTCAAGTTGGAGGGTGGGGGTGACAGATGCATCAGGGCGGGCGATTCCGACCACAATATCGTCCGCATATTTGATGAGCAGGGAATTTTGTAAAGTAGGCACGGATGAAATATAAGTGGAGAAGAAAAACGGGGATAGAATGGCACCTTGTAATACGCCTAATGCAGAAGTTAAGGAAGAGGGGGAACGACCAGGGTAACGTGTGAACTGTGATCGATTTATAAAATAGTTAGTGAGTATTGCATTAATGGTTTGCGATATTACGTTTGAAGACAAAATATTTAACAGCATAGGCCTGTTAACACAATTGAAGGCGTCACTGTAATCCAAGAAACAAATTCTGACAGCTTTCTTGTTTCCATCATGTGCTGACAGAATATCGTGAACCAGAGAAGCTAGGGCATCCAGTGTGGAGCGAGAGCTATAGTAGGCAAATTGGTTTTGGTCCTGCACATTCAGCTAAGATAACATTCCTTGAAGGAGTAACTTCTCGAAAAGCGTCAACACAACAGACGTACATGCAATGGGACGGAATTTTAAGGTGCCTATTTTAGGCACTGGAGTGATGGAGGCAACTTTCCAACAATCCGGTATAATTCCGTTTTCCAAACACTGGTTAAACAGAGCTGTGATCAGTGGCGAAAATATGTGAGCGCAATCCTTAGGGATGGTAGCCTCCAACCTATCGGGACCGGTGATTTATTGGGTTTGGGTGTCAGCAACTATTTCGGAACATCCTGTTGTCGAATAGTAAATGGTTCTTTATTGCTGGGGTCGATGTTTGCGCTGGTGATGATTGGCCCCGTCCCCGTGTTGTTGGTACTTTTGTTGAATGTTCTATTTAGTTCCTCAACGTCTATTGCTGTTCGAGACAAGATTGACAATTGACCACTCAGTTGATTGATGGTTTCTCAGGTTTCCCGGCATGTTTTGTTGTGCAGGAGTGTACGAGTGTAAATGCCTTTCAGTCGATGCAGCTCACCTTTGATAGCAAGAGATAAGAGCTTTACTCTTTGAAGATCTTTGCATTTGTATGCCCTTTCCTTGCTTCGACGCAACTGCTTCAGATGGGGAGACGAGATGCGGTCACACCGATGTTATAGCCTTTCCCAGGGGCAGCATATATCGTAGCAGAAGTTTAGATAATGTGTAAGGTGATCACAGTAGATGGAAGGTTGGGGTTTTCGAACACACTGAGGTCCATCTTAGAGACCATCACATCGAGCTTCTCTAGGTTCTCTTGATTGCATTTACGTTTTCTTCTTTTTATTTCACGGCTTTTTGTGAACGATATGTGATTGACCTTGCTGTACACTTTTGAGGAAGCTGTAATAAGGGCATAATCTGAAGACCCAAGAGGGGAGCGGGAAGATGCTACAAAATGCCAGTATTATTTACAAATCACTTGTCTGAATGAGCATTTAGTCTTGTTGGGAAAATCACTATATTTGTCAAACCCAGAACACACAAAAATCAGATATCAACACGATTGAAATCACCACAGACGATACATAGCGAGAAATTAAGATAACTCATTAAAGTTATGGAAATAGTATCTGAAAAATGTAGAAGTTCCTCTGAAACACAAGAAGGAAAAATATAAATGTTGGATAAGACAATCGACCGATAGTTACTGAGATGCTTTGGCTTGCATTCATGTACGGAGGCACATATGTGACCAGTGGAATGAGCAAATGTTTGCTTCACGTTCTTGCACCAATTGCTGTTGATATAAGTCATCTGGCCTCCTCCACGCTTCTGATACGTTGCCGGACGGTCGACACGGTATCCAGTGAAGCCATCGATTTTATTAATCTGTTCATCAATTTCGCTATGTAACCAGGTCTCTTGTAAAATAATTGCGCCTAAGTTAGAATACTCCATACGGCGCACAAGATCAGATATAAATGGTAATTCTCCAAGCAACGATCGGATGTTGTTGCTGATAATGATTGGTATGCATGGTTGTGACAAAGCTCTTTGACGCAGTGCTACTCTCCAGCCACCTCGATGCTTCCTCCAATGTCCATGAGATTTTCTGCGAATCCTTTTGTATTTATTTCCTACTAATCTTCTAAATTCAAGTACTTCAGGAGGCAAATTAGAGTTTTTGATGTTTATCATGAAGGCGTTATGAAATTTCGCGACTGGCGTCATCGTAATGACACAGTGCATCTATGGGAACGACCCACAAAGGGATTTGATGTATAAAAACAACGGGAATGTCAGTGATTATGTGACAATGATCGAACGGAAAACAACAGCGAGGCCAAATTTGAAGGCCCCGCCACGGTCGTGCTCCAGATTCATAAAATGTTGGCACTTACGAGTGACCTCTTATAACGTTTTATGAGGGAACCGTTCCATCTTGTTTTACAATAGGGTTCTGTAATCACTGCCAGAATGTGACTAGAGACCACAAATCAAGCATTTGAACTGATCTTCTGTCATAGTAGATAACTTGAATTTTTCGCATTGAAAATTGTCTCTACCGGCATGGGTGACAAAATCCTCGTCCTCTAGTTTGGCCAGTTTCATGCAGTGGTAATGAATATTAAGCAAGGACGAACGCTCACCGAAACTTTCTGACAATTTCTTGACAGTTTCGTCAAAGGTGAAATCGCGGGCATTTTCGGTAGAATGAAATTAGTGTAGTGCATGTGTTCAGTGGTGCCAAGTTTCCTCAACAACAATCACTCTCTCCATGTATCATATTTGATCTTCAGTTTGAATCTGAAAATACCTACGTATGGTTTGAACCACGACTCAAAAATGTGCCAGCATCAGTTTCAAAATTAAACTCTGTGATGCCGCTGACAATTGTGTTGATTGGATTTGAATCTGGAACTTGACTTGATCACTGGACTCCGAATTGCTGCATCAATGTTTCTATCAAACGCAACTGTGCCGCTTCAAACTGTGTTTGCTTTTGATGCAGGATTGTTTTTAAATCATCGGCGGTTATAGACATTTTGCTCTGGTTTTCCGTCGCCAAATCTGTTGTGTACTGATTGTTGCTGAGACTGCTATTGCACCACCAACTTCCGAGCCGAAGAAGAAAACAATCAAACCGACATAAAATAGCATAATAGAAAAAGGTATCTTCCTTTTTGTTTACGACTCCCATCCAGAATCAATCGGCGCTTTACAAGCTAGGCCAGACAATCAAAAGATATAGAATTTTTAAAGCCAAAATTCCCTTTTCGCTTGGCTGTGGTAAATTTCTTTACACTATCAGATTGGTCAACATGCTGCCTTGGATAGAACCCTCAAAGCCTTCACTTTAGATGTATGCTGTGTATCCTAAACGCGCATACAAGACCCAACTTCTACTATCTTCCTGCGTTCTCCTGATCCAACCTGAACCTGACGCTTCATCCTTCGTGTGTCAGGCGATTCGGCATCCGAAGCTTGCGGTGTCGCTTGTGTTGGGATTGCGCTAGGTGCCAAGGCGGAGTGCTAGCTTTTTGACTGGATTCCAGTCAGTAGCCGACTGTGTATTGTACATCTCAACGGTTCAGCACGAGTCAACACCTACAGAATGAAGCGTACATGCTTGTTCGTCTTAGCGGTGTACGCACCGACCGAGTACAGTACATCTGAAATCAAGGATGACTTCTACAAGGCTTTTCTCAATTACTCTAAAGTGTTCGATTGTAGTATACCGGAAATCAAGGATGAATTCTACCAGAATCTCTCTCAGCTACTCCAATGTGCTCAATCAACGGACGTCGTAGTAGTCACCGGGGACTTCAATGCTCAAGTGGGATCCCCGGACGAACCAGAAAGGCTTCTTGGTGGACCACATGCAATCTCAGCTAACAGGACGGACAACGGAGATCGCCTACTTCAACTCTGTGTGGACCACGGATTGTTCCTGTCAAACACGAACTTCTCGCACAAGAAACGCCATCGACTTACATGGAAACCGCCAATATCTTCACTGCGCTGGACCCAAATCGACAAAATCCCCATCAGTTACAGCTGGAGGGGATCAGTTCAAGACTGCCGCTCTTACTGGTCAACAGCTGTTACGAGCCAAGTTCTCCTTACGTCTGTCAAAAGGCCACAAGAGAGCCACCGACAACGGATACCCTCGATACAGCGTCCAAAATTGCTGCGATTTGGCCTTCGAAGTAGAGCTCTTCGATCGCTTTTTAGTTCAACCCCAGTCATAGGACTCAATGAGCATTTGAGGAGAATCAAGGAAGCTATACAAATAGCCCGCAGAACCCTCCCTCCAGATGCCACATACGACACAGCGCACAAATCCCTGAGGAATGACAGCGAGAAGTGGCGGATGGAAAAGTATAAAGAGATGGAGAAAGCTGCGGCTATTGGTAATAGTCGTAACCTATTCCGTCTAATAAGGAATACGGGCCCCAGGAAAATAGGCGTAAGTGAGGTAATTAAGGAATCCGATGACACACTGATTCACGATCAGCAACGCCGTCTCGACCGTTGAGCTGAACAATTCAAGGCTCAGTTCAACTGGCCCCCATCGACATCTGATCTTTCACCCTCCACCTTGACTGCGCAAATACTACCAGTTGATGCTAGTCCTACATATGAAGTGGAGGTTTCCCGGGAAAAATATTATCTCAAAAGGCATAAGGCCTCTGGTCCAGATGGGCTGTTCCAATCAGCGTTTAAGGATGGAGGCTCAGTGTTAGTCCTGGAGTTGACAAAACTTCTGGGTTCAATATGGGAAAGGTTTCAGACAAATGGTGGTAATCGGTGATTATATCGATTTACAAGAAAGGTGATAGATCCTCCTGTGAAAACCACAGAGGAATTAGTTTAATCAACATCACTTCTAAACTTCTCGCTTGGATCATAATCCGTCGATTGTCTGCCGCACGTGAACGGTGTACGCGTGAGAACCAGGCTGGTTTTAGACCGGGTCGATGTTATATCGACCACATCTTCACTCTGCGCCAAATTCTGGAGCACCGGCATTCTTCTCGTAGACCCCGCATCTCTGTCTTCCTAGATCTGAAAGCGGCTTCCGACTCAGTCGACAGCTCTAAACTCTGGCGCTGCCTTTCCTTGAAGAGTGTGCCCGAGACGTTTATTTCAATACTACGATCCTTTCATGCTAATTGCCGAAGTCGAGTCCGGGGTTACGGCACTTTTTCGCCCTAGTTCGCCATGACAAGTGGTGTTCGTCAGGGTTGCCCTCTCCCTCTCCATTTCTATTTAACTTTGTTATAGATTTTATTATGGAAACAGCCAAATCCTCTTGCGAGGATAGTGGCATCAACTTACTTCCAGGTGGCAGACTGTCCAATCTAGAGTATGCAGACGACATTGTGCTGCTAAACGAAGATGCAGTTAAGTTGCAAGCTTTTCTGGATAGCTTTAGCGCCAGCGTAGCCGTGTTTGGTACGCATTTTGCACCTTCATAATGTAAAATGTTACTCCAAGACTAGATTAGTCCAGCACCCAGGCTCCCTCTAACTGTGGAAGTAATAGAGCAGGTGGATACGTTTTGTTATTTGGGCACCTCATATCTCACCCGGTGGACGTATCACGAGTAAAGTATCTGCTCGCATACAGAAGGCTCGGTTGGCATTTGCCAACTTGAGACATTTGTGGCGCCGTCGCAACATTTGGTTGTCTGTGAAGGGTCGAGTGTATACCGCGGTAGTTCGGTCAGTTCTGCTATACGGCACAGAAACTTGGCCAATAAGAAAACAGGACAATGATAAACTGTCTGTGTTTGAGCACCGCTGTCTAGGCACAAATCTGTTGAGGCAACCGGACGTGCAATGCTCCATAGATTCCTATGGTTGGGATATGTGTTAAGCATGTCACCAGGTAGGTTACCACGGCGAGCGATGGTCGCCGAAGCAGATACCGAGTGGAAAAAAGCCAAGGGTGGTCAAGCTAAGACCTGGCACGAGGGTATAAAAACCCTAACCAGGAGACACGGTCACATAGGTCCCGATAGACTCCATGGATAGGATGATCATAGCCGATAGTTAAAGACACTGAGTGATACGACTGAGTGTCGTAAACAGTGGAGTTCGTGCATCTCAATATCTTTGCAGCCTTAGATCACTGAAATTCTCCATTTTCTGTTCGACTTTACTTTTAACTTTCCTGTCTTTTCCTATTCTTCATCCAAACGAGCAACCAAAAAACAGCAACCAGAACCGGCGCAGGAAAGTGCATGATTTGTAAGAACTGAAACTGGATATTTCGCATTCTTTGTTTCTCCAGGACTAGTATAATTAGTTGCAGCCTACGCCTTTCGAGGAAACTGTGTGTACCAAAGCACATAAATTTAAATGATCTACGATGATCTTGTTGAGGTGTGATCGGAGAGGTGACAGCCTCAATGAGAGTGTTTACGATTATAAATCAACAATAAGTTGAACTCAGTTCTTGATGGCCACTGTGACTGACAGATTCTGATTTTCAAGGTGTTTATGAATACAGATAAATAAAATGTGATAACTTTGAGGTGCATTGATCCCATTATGTTTGAAATGTCTTAATTGTGATAAACGTAATCCTTTTTGTTATACCTTCCATGCATACTCATGTTTCACGGTTTAAAATGTCTTCGACCGTCAGACATTTTGTTTAACAAAAAGATCAATATTCGAGTAAAAAACGCTACCTTTTATATGGAATGTCGGTGTGACCTGTTAGTATCATATTACTAATAGTGACCAATAAAAATGATACAACTAGAATTCATTTAACCATTTACCTTGTTCAATAGTTAAAACTTTTAGAAATCCATCGACAGTGAAATTTAATAAGCAAGCTGCTTTAAAATATTTTGATTTTTTGTTATTTATCGGATTCTACTTTTTCTCCTTTATTGTTCCTGCGTGAGTTTTCTGGTCTACTGAAGAAGGACCTCAAGAATCTTCGTCACGGACGATTAATCCTGTCTTTTATATCCGTTGATAATCAATCTAAAAAAAATAGTGAAAATTACACTTTTTGAAACATTTGCACAAAATTTCCTTTCTGACCCAACTCATCCTTTACATGTTGATTTATCCAAGTGGAGCTTACAGAACTCAACACATTCTGCATATTGCTTTTCACCTCTTCGTATCTCGTTATAATCCTTGCAAAATGAAGGTGGTTATTTTCTATGAATTTCTCTGCAACCTCGATTGTTAAATGCTTTATTTATATTATTTTCTTCTTTCTGACGAAATGATGCCTAATGTTTGACTGAGATGCGGGAATTTATCCATTTAAATATGTTGTAAATGCAACACAAAAATAATGCATATACGAGCTGCACAGATTGAATTCTGATATACAGATAACGCGAAACCGTTATTCGTTGCCTAAAATTCTTTTATTTTTCAAATGGTTCGTTGGCAGATTGAAGTCTTATGTTTATTATTTAGTTTTATTTTGTTAGTTAATAACTGTACTTTTCGAACATGTAACTCTTAAGATTACTGACTTAATTTTGTACACCTCATCTGGCTACAGTCAACCTTTCTGGTCGCAATAACTTGATGGCAATCTATCAAACATTTAGCACAATCTATTATTCATATATTGATCGGATTGAATCAACCCATTTCGTTCGCCTAAATTTTAATAACCCACCCAGTTCACTTACCGTAGAGTTTACCTCTTTTTTAATTCTAATAGCCTAGGTCTGTCCGTTCACGTTTGCTCACTAGCATTTACCAACCCAATATGCTACAGATGTGCCTGTTTATTTTACGTTAGCAATTGAGAGGGTTATTCAATAAGTTAACATCTCGCAACATGTCTTTTTTCAGTCTTCATGCGATGGATAAAGGGAACCCAGTGTTTTAACTTCTTATAATTAAAGTGAATTTTGGTTGCGTCATCGAAAGAGTGTACCAATTTGGAGTTCTCTCGGTCCCCGTACAAAGCATATTACTCTTCCACCTTTCTGTTGGACTCTATTGAAATTGTTTCATATAAATACGATTAGCAAGGCTTTAAAAGGAATTCACCGAAAACACGTTCGCCTACATTGTATGTTCCTGATTTGATCCTACTCGTGACGCATGCCTACGGCTGTTCGACAGGCCGTTTGCACAGAAGCATGCAACATTAGTATGTTTTCTCCGCTACACTGCCCCCACCGTGTAGTTCTTATCTGTTTCATCGATGTCCATGATTGACTGATCGTGACACCTGTCTAAACGCACACACAGCTGTATGTTCACACCCGAAACAGGTTACCACACTCTCCTTTCACATTTCCGCTTGACTCGTATTCATACTAGACCGCATTTCGATTTGTTCCCCTAGGTCATTCCCCGCTGTTGACTATCACACATGCATGTTCAGTTCAGTTTAGTTTGTACAACCATTAACCGTGCACTTTCATGCGTCGGTTTTGGTTGGTGTCTTTTGGTTGCCCATTTGGAAGAAGAATAGAAGAAGACGTGAAAGTTGAAAGTATTCCTGATTGATATCGTTCGGTCCACTGTGGCCTCACTGCTTCCTTGCTCGCAGCCCCTATTTATTGAAACGCTGCCTTCACAGATCTCGGTGTTTGTTAAGCCGGATTGTTGATGTAGCACCGAGAATGAGCTTGTTTGCTAACTTGTGTTCTCAAAACCGGATTGTGCCAATTTTTTACCATTGTAATCTGTTTTTCAGTACCGTTTTAGAAGAAACCTACTTCTTCGAAAACAACATCTTCCGGTTTATTATGCCTCACACTATGTGGATCGTTGTAGCCCGTGGAGTTAACAATAACGATGACTAAAAACTATATTTCCGTCAAACTTCTCATTGGCTGAATATCAGCTTAAGGTGGTAAGGTAGATCTGCTGGTGCCCAGATAGATACCGATCCGTTCGTATTTAAACCTAACGTGTTTTGGAACTCCAAACTGTAAGGTTAAAACTGCCGGATTCTAAACAGCACCTTATCGCAAATTCGAACACTGCACAGTGATTGATTTTCAGGCACATAATCAACAGCGATCTCCCTCTAATTTCATATACATTTGCCGTCCCCATTGCAACATTGATTCCAAGCATCATTAGTTTCAATAAAAGTGCCTCATTCTTCGCCTCTTTTTTTAGATCTGAATATCTTGATCAGGGGACCTAACTAATCCCCCGTTCTCTCACTTTTCACATTTCTACTTTATATTAGCGTTTCAAATTCCATATCTTAGTTTCCTCATATTTTTGAACTCGCATCGCGTGCGACTGGCAAAATCTCTTGCTTATTTGTACGATATAACTTTTGCATCTGGAATCAACTTTGCAATCTCTATTAGGTCGAAATTCGTTCCATTATGGATGACTGTCCTCGTGCTGCGGTGAAAATTGTCGCTATTTGCGCTTCTGGGCCGCGTTTAACAAGGAGTCCTGCCACACTTTGGTTTGCTTTTGAAATCCGTTCACATAGATTAACTTATCAAAACTAGGTGTCTTCAAACACCAGTCGAAAGGCTCTCAGTCAATCCTCTATTTTTTTAAAATTGAATTATAGTGGAACACTGCCCTAGTCGATTATATCTGTACACATTCCAATGAAAGATCAGCATATTACATTCTTATGCATTGCGATTTACGAAACGACAGGAAATTTACATCACGCTTCCGTGTAATCGAAACCGTGTTTGTCTACTCTTTTCACGCACCAAATTTGGTTGTTGTAATAACGCTGTTTCCTTGCCAAGAGGGGACAATGAGGACATATGAGTGGTTCAGGGTATTGATCTATTTAATTTAATTTAGTTGGTTGCACAGCCTTCACGAGAGAGAGCTTGGAGGAGAGCGATTTTGACCATGGAATGTCTTGTAATTCCAATTAGAAACCTCACATTTGCGCATGGAAATACAAATATAAAAAATCTCGAAAGCATTTGCATTCATTTTGAAATTTTGATGTCCAACAACAAGCTGGTCGGGATATTTTAAATTTCACGAATGTTTTCGTTATCGCTTTATCATTTTTCAGATTGCACTCAATTAAATTTGCACATTTATGACATTTCACGTTTAATTCGACTTAATCCCTCAAGACTTACGCGNTACGCGCCTCCCATTTCCGTGCTAAAACAGAACAGATCCGCACTAGGCGAAGCACAGTTTATAAGATGAAGAAAATGTCCGTCGGAAAATGTCTAACAACTCGGCAATTTTCTAGCTTCGGTGTCTTCTGGAATATCAGTTATTATTTCCCAAACCGAAACATTGTGATACTCCTTGTTTAATGAATACATAGTGTCATATGAATGCGTCCAGTGGATTTTTTTCGTAAAATTTCGGAGTTTTGACCTTTTTTGATGAAATCTGATCTTTCTGATGGATGGCTTTACACGAATTTCCAAATGATAGTTGATTCAAATTTTAAATGAAATGAATGAATGGCCTGATCCACAAGATGAACAAGACAGTTCTTTCAGTCTTTGTAAAATTCATCAATGTCGTGTATTTTTGTGTCACTGCTGCGGCTGCAAACCTGTTTCCTAAACTCCGATCCACAGCGTCCAGGAGCATCATCACACAAGCATTTGTACATGAATTAGTACAGATATCTTCTTTTACAGTCCATCAACATTCACAGAATTCCTAGTCTGTGTAATGCAAATAAAGAGAATTTCTGATTTAATTGGTAGATTTTGCACAAAAAACCCATAATCACATGAAGATAATTGAATAAATAAAAATAATTCCAAACGCCTATTTTTTACAGTACAATGCTCCATACGCGAAACTCAATGAAAACAAGAGACACCAAGTAAAGTAAAGTCAAGAAGCGGCTTCAATTCGCTCCATAGGAGTTGAACATTCAGCTAATACAAAACCACTCTTCTGTGTAAATGGCATGGTAAAAAAGGATGATGATACGTCGCGTATACAAACAAATAACGGAAAGTTATCAAATATTTTGTTTAAGGGTCTCAATGAAAGGATCGTTGTTGGTAAGAATCCGTGCCGGTATTACAGAAGACTTGTATGTTGTGGTGCGCAATGATCCATGCTTATACTTTTAGACATAGGCTTAGATGTAGAGAAACATTTACTAAGGTGAGAGTACAGTGGGTAAGATTGGTCTAGTAGTATTCTGGTAGAAAATTTCTGGCAAGCCGTAAAGTACTGTGAAATGATAAACTGATCAAATTGCTAGCGAGATGTACCACTGTATCGAAATACCTTTTTGATGGATGTACGTATGTATGAGTTTGAAGGATATAAGAGAAGACAAGACGTTTTATTAAGTTAGTTGGCGTAGATAGCATTTTCAAACGAATAATGGACAACCTGAGTTTTCTAATTTTGTGAAATGTCTCGACTACATGAGAAGACCAAGATAGATTGCGGAAAAGGTGACTCCTAGTTGCCTGTAGAGGATACCCTGAAAATTTTTCTCCACTGATATTGACATGCTAACAAGCGTTCATCACATCAATGTACTGGTCATCCTTCAGCAAAGAAAATAAGACAGTTTTAAACTTGGAAGGATTCATTCTAAAGAATCTTTTGGGAAATAACTTTACTGCCAAGGATAAAATCCAGTGACCGGCAATTTCAAGTTGATTCGTGAAGACAGTAGAGTATTCCCCAGAATTAAGGGGGGCAATAGAAGCACAACGTTTATAGAGCTACACAGGACGTGTATCCCAGATAAAATCCAGTGAAGAGTGATTGTGTAGTTCCTAGTCCGATGATGTAACAGACCGCGCGGCCTAATTCAAAAACCCCGTCGATTGGTGCGTGTTTGTAGTTTCGTGTACATTTGTGGGCAACCGCCTATGTTCGAAATGAAAACGAAAATCATCCTCCCACACCCCTAAATGGAAGACATCGAGTAAGTTGCGAGTGGCGTCAGCTTTTAAAGTGACGGACGTGCCATTAAGTAGTATGTTAGTAATGATGTACACATGTGGCTAGGATAGATTGCGCGGAAAATTAATTTCAACGACGACTAGATCACAAAATCATCCATTATATAAGGTATCAACAGAATTCCAAAATGCCATTTTAGTTTAGACAAAAGTGATATGTACTACCTAACATAAACATTTTGTGGAACGAACTGAGATGGATGAAAATTAATCAATAATATCGGTGCCTATTGCGGAGAAGAACCAGCTAAATTCAAGCAGACTAATTATAAATTAAACGAACCATAATACTCCCACCTGAACACAACACGTTCTCACACAAACAGAAACTGTACAGTAATATATCATCACTTTTGAGACAGTAGTAGAGTAACTAAAATCGACGTGAGCCTGTCTTTTTAATACAATGTGAAGGAAATAAAATCCTATTGAAATCCCGTAATCGTTAGCTCGCAGTTGAGCTGCACAGAGAAAACAACCAAATTACAATAAAAAAAATAATTATTGCAACAGTTTCATGGTTGCATTTTGCCTCAATTTGGATTGATCTTACGATAACAAGTCACAGTGTGAACACGTTCAGATGTTAAGAGTAGCTCAGAAGAATTGAAGTACAAGTCACATCCGTTCCCCCCAGTCTTCATTATCCTCACAGTGGGGTTCATTTATTACCCTGCACGTCGTAGTCATCAATAAAAATGATTTGTCGACATGCTCCATTGTTGACACTGCTATCGAGTGAGAATGAGTAATTATCTCGAAGCAACGTTTATCCAGACTAATTAAAAGTAGATCACAGATCCAGGTCCGCATGCTGAGCACAAATGTGGTGCATACGGTTGTGATGATGTGCAGCATTAAACAAAGCCTGGTTCGTCTTGAACATTACCATCTAACAAAACCACAGAACAGTATGCGAGTCTGTTATTTTCGTAATCAGTTTTCTGTAGTCTAGAGAACTCCGATGCGGCTAATGGACAACACTAAATGTTTGTATTTAATGTGGAATCTTGTTAGTGAAATTATACCATTTTCTAACATAAATAATTCCTGAGTTATACAGGAGAACACCTTTTCTCTTTATTTGGGAAACACTCTCATCGTGTCATTCTGGTGAACTTTGAAAATTCTCGTGTTTTTCCTTTTGCTTATACGCAATCTTGTTAGTTGGAAGTTTTCCATCTGCCTAATGAATGCGTTAGCGAATATGTTTTGCTTTCACATGATCAAATTTACTAACAGTTTCTCAACATTGGTGGCTACTTTTACAGCAATCAAGCGTCTATGCCAGGTGACGTTTCGAAAATCAGCAATTAGCATTCGAATTAGGAAACGGATAATCCAAATGGACTTTTACTGGAGTTCAAAGCAATTGAGCAGCTTACAGTTCTCTTCGAAACCATTGTGCCGATTTGGTGCGGTAAGACAAGCACAATCATCACGATATGCTGGCGAGGAAATTTATCGCGTACCGTAGCCTATTTTACAAGTATGTAAACGCTTCCCGGAACGTCACACATGGGGTTCTGATTCTAGACTTAGCAGGACGTGTTTCAACGACAACAAAGAAGGCTACGTAAATGCCTAGACTATATTACGCTCAAGTGATCAATTCCCTGTTAATACTGAGTTAGTACTTCCCGTTTGCTGGAACATATTCCTTTTCCATTACTGTCAGGTATTATCTTTTCTCCCGATAGCTTAAAGGCTGGGCTTTAAAGAAGAACTCATCACCGGGTCTTGTCAATATAAAACCAAAGCAGTTATCACCCTAGCAAGTCACATAACCGATACTTTAAGTGGACTATACCAAAAATTGCTTGAAGATACTGCGCTCTCTTACTTGAGGAAAAACAGTCTTATTTCACCAATTTACAAAGGTGGATGCCGTATGGTACTAGTCAACTGCGGACCCGTCACTCGCCTTCCAGTGTTGTCAAAAGTCATGGAATGCAATGTTACGGATTCTGTAATGGATCATCTGGAGACTAATTGTTTACTGTCCCCAACCCGGCATGGGTTTCAGAAAAATAGGTAAATGTTATTTACCTTGACTTAATTAAGGCATTCGATAGGGTAACTCATCAAATACCGACACGGAAGCTATACAACTGTGAAATCCGTGAACTCGAGGATTTTTTGGTCAACGAACCATGTCAGTTCATGTTTTCGAATCACTTTTTGATCCAATAAGTGTCAACCGTGGGGTTCTACAGGGATATGTGCTAGGCCCACGTGTTTTCCTTGTATTTATAAACGCTCTTTCAAGACTTCCTTGGACCACAAACGCTGCTGTTTGTAAACGATGCCAAAATATGGAGGACAATAACAAAACCAAAGGACTCATTTGATCTCCATAACGTCCTTGACAAGACCCACAGATGGTCTGTCTCCAATGACATGAAATTTTACGTTACCAAATGCAAAGTCTCATCACTTTTTCAATGTTTTATTGCACACACTAGTTTGATGAACAGCAGACGGAGTATCCCCCATAGTCAAAAGGACCTGCTGTTCAATGATGGAAATCGGTAACCTAATCCCCGGGACTTGGAGTGGCGAACCAAATAAGACCCCATTAAGCCACAATGGTCGTTTTTCCTACCCCCGGATATGAAAATCTGCCTCGTGCTCCATCCCAGAAGGATCTGGGATTAGTCATTCGCACAGACTTAAGTTGCTCCACAAACTGTTCCAGGGCATCATCCATTGCGGTAAACAGGTTGGACTGCCTAAACGTGTTTTTGGATCATTTGAGCCGACTTTGTTTCCACGTTTCGTAGTCACATATCCGTCCATATACCGAGTACTCAATTGAGGCCTGGAAGCCATGACTGCAGTGAGATCGGAAGGCACTCGAACATCCTCAGAGAATGGCTACCAAGATGGTCAAAGGTCTACATTCCAAGACCTATAGCGAAAGATTACAGCGATTGGAGCTCAACTCGTCTCAATATAATCAAATCAGAGGTCATATGATCTTACTGTATCGGATTTTCCAACAGTCCAACCATCCTTGTGGATCTCTTTTGGTTCTATCAACCAATGTTCACCTCAGAGGGTATTCACTGAAGTTGGTACTCTAAAAGAGCCGTCTCGACTGCAGACACCATTCGTTTGCAGTCAGAGTGTGCAACACATGAAACTCTCCACCAACTCACGTGGTCTGAGCGCCAACATTAGTATCTTTCAAGCGACAGCTTGATGATGCCCTGGCAAACATCATGTTTCAACACCTGACTATATAATATATTTTCCTGTACTCGTCACAAACATTACATTACTCTTTTTCGTACATGAACTAACTATGATCTTGTGAATTGCTTTCCGACCCCAAAGTGTAAACACCCTATGGGATTTGATAAGCGAAGTCTTTAAGTTTTTCCCATAATAAAAATTTGAATATGAACACCAGTGTGTTAATAATTGTGGTACACCAAATAACTAGATACACAAACGGCTCATAGCGAATTCTCAGTTTCAATAATACAGACGCAACCAGTGGTACACGAGGTCAGTCTCCGTCCAATCCTTGGATGTACGCCTGCATCTTTGCATTGACTACAATGCAGTTTGCAAGGAGAAGTAACGCGGACAGCTTGGTGAACGTGGTTGACACAGTCAATCAATACCGGATGGGAATAATTTACTTTTACTTCTCCTTATGAGGAGGATAAGCCCTCTTTATATATATTCGAAATCGCGGTTGCCCCCGCTTGGCGGTCGCCAGCAAAATCAGCGCAGATTTCAATCCGAATTGCCTTCCATTGACGATTGCTGTTGACGGATAGGAGACCCACGTCCTGGCGGACCGTGTTTAGCGAGGTTTTCATCTGTCCACCGAGTCAAGGGAGTCAAGGGAGACTTGATCCGGTCGTTCTCAGATTTGCGAATTATTGGAACAAACCATTGTAGTTGCAGCCGCTATATTAGCGTCCGTAGCCGTATAAGAACAAAACACCGGTTTCTGACCGCCTTGTTTGATAGCTGATCTTATCATCGTACTCCCAGAATGATTCTCTAAGTGTCCAGGTTTCGTAGCCGTACAGCAAGACAGGACCGAATGCTACGGAGAAACCTCACACTTTTATCTTTATGTTAAATTCATTTCTGTACCATAAAGAGTTGTTCTGGCAAGATCGACGTGCACTTTTACCTGTTCTTTGGCTTGGCTGTTAGGCACGTTGTTTGAGCCAAGGTATTTGAAGTTTTCAAAGGATTCGATCGGTTCGCCATTTAGTTCAATAGAACCTTCGGGATAAATTACGACTGTCGCAAACGTTTTGGTTTTCGATACGTTTACCTGTAGGACGACCTCGAAGACCTGTCGACTGATGCGATCTACGATCCCCTGGATGTTGTAAATGTCCATACCAAAGATAGCAATATCATCAGCAAATTCTAAGTCGATGAGCCAGAAGGTTGGAGAGATCTTAAATCCCTGGTATCCTTTCATAGAATGACCCATTATCCAGTCCACGGCAAAGTTGAACACCATTGGTGGTGGCTCAGTGGTTTAGTCGCTGTCACCGACGTGCTCTGAACCCTACGGTCCGAGGTTCGAGTCCCGCCACCGCCACCCGACTTTGGTGGTAGGCACCTATCCTGTCGTCCGGTTCAATACCACGCCTAACCTATCGCTGCCTTATATGGTTCGTCACTCCAAGTCCCGGGGCTTAGATTGCCGGTTTCCACCACTGAACAGCATGCCCTCGTGACAATGGAGACTCCCCGTCTGCTGTTGATCACACATAGGTGTGTCATAAAAAAATGGTCATCTCTGTCGTACTCCAGATTCTGTTGAAAAACAACACTAGTTTTCGTAGAGTCGGGGCCGGAATAAACAGTAGTTAATTTTGAAATCGAAGGTTGCAGTAGCGCAAATAAGCACACGCGTAAGCACGCACCTACTGATCAACGAAATCAACTCCTTTAGATCATGCATTGCTATTCTGATACCCTTTCTCAATTACCGTTACCCGCCGCGAGACCCAGGTTGCCCGATTGATAGTGATAGCGATGAGTGCAAGCAACGGTTCACATGTAGGTAACGCATGAGCCATGGTTACCGGTGTGACATGGCCCGATAGGACTTTTCAGGAAGAAGTGGATGAACACACAAACACAAATAGACGCGAATAACGACAAAATCATTCAATGTCAGGAGAATTGGGTCGTATGACTGCGGCATGTCTCACAACGGTCTCTGACGAGCTTTAAAAAAAGACTGAGAAATATGGGCTGCATGCCACGAGGTATCAAAAGTATACGGACATGACAGCACTGATGAGGTAAGATGTGACCAGCACTACTCTAGCCATCGTGCGCAGAGCACAATGCTTCACCCTCTGTACTTCTGACTGACACAGTCTAATGTGAATGTCAGAAAATGGTATAATTTCCACTATCAGGATTCCACATTAAATACAAACATTTAGTGTTGTCCATTAGCCGCATCGGAGTTCTCTAGACTACAGAAAACTGATTACGAAAATAACAGACTCGCGTAAGTGATAAAATGTCACTTTTTGGAATAGAGCCACAAGCTTCCGACGCGCAACGAAAACAACTGGATGTAGCTGCGTTTCCTTTGTTCAAATGCTGATCGACTATTATGCTTCGTGACGAGTGTTATTTGTAACCGAAGGTGTCATATCACGTGAAGTTAACTATTGTTACTGAAAGAAACCGGTGATCTAGGTGTTTCATCAAGAGTTTCTCTAAAGTTATTCTCAGCACAATACTGAAAGCTGCGGTTTGATTTCCTAACTAGTATTTTTTGCAGCAAAATATTGCATTTATGAGGTGTGCAGTCATGCCAACATCGATGAAGATGCAAATAGATAATGAAGAGCTTCTACAATGAAAGAACTTTAAAAATCTCATGCATTGTTTGGTCTCAATCGTAGAGTGGTTGTCCTTGAATAGTTTCCACATCAGCTAAGCTATGGACTGGTTATTCCTGGTTTCCATACACAAGCCCTGTGTTTTTGATTAGTTTTTGAAGACCTTAGGTAATGACATTCTAAGAATAATGCTCCCTTCCTAGAATATTGTTTGGGGTTTGATGCATCTTGTCACGCGTCTTAAATCTCTTTATTTATTGCCATCAATATAGATGATAACAGTAGATCGTTTAACTCGCTATCGCTAAGCGTATCACTTTCTCGTATTTATTTAGCCTGTGCACTCAATTAATCATGATTAACCTCGGAATTTCAGTTATTGAAAAATGCACTGCAAACAAAGGTCAGTAGGCGAAACAGACCGGTTTTCGATAAATTGATCAACTGACAGTTAAAATTGTTTAGGGGTAACTTGTATTGTTCATTTGGGTTTTGATGCTACCTAAATATGTCGGGAGAGCATGCTAGATTTTTTCACATGATCTGTATCCCCCGGGGGTATGGAGAGGGATGCTAATGCAATCTACCTGTTACTTTTCACTTTCATAGTTCTGTTTTCTCTTTCGATTCATTGAATCGTTCGTAGTTCTTACATATTTGATTTTCGCATTCTGTCTATTGTCCCGAAAGAACATTCTCGTCACACGGTACCATTACGTACCTGTAAATAGGTATGTCCATAGAGAACTGCGATTTCTGGAGAGAATGTTTGTTTCTCCGGTTTCATCGATTTGAACCGTGGATGTGTTGTCGATAATCTCGGAGACATGCATGTGTTTCTTTCTTTTCTGTGAGTACTGAGTAAGAGTTTGTATATAATTATATGCGTCGTTGTTCCCATGGAGTTTGAGATTCCAGAAATCTCATCAACGTGAGTGATTGAGTGCGATTGACGTTTTCTCTGAGCAGGAAGCATAATCCCCAAGTAAATATCCAACTCATTTCATTTACGTTATATTTTCCCCTCAAGAAACTCAAATGAGGTTCGTGTGTTCCTCCATGTGCGGTTATTTTCGTATGTCGTTTGCCCCTATTTACTTCATTTTTCCCTCAAGCAAGAAAATTGCCTGTGATTTCTTCCGTGAGCTAGATGAGAGATTTGTTATGACATATGCCATCACTCTTAGAGCCGTAGTTGACAACTCGCCAAATTTCTCGATAAACCGTGTTTTTTGTTTTCACGCTCCGATGGTACAAACGCCCACTGTTCCTCAACTGCTACGTCCTCAACGAGACTATACTTTCTACCCTGATCAGTGCAGTTATGCATGTTTATCGCTGTTTCATATTACAACGCTTTTCTATTACAAAAACTATACTTTGCTCAATGACCAGTAAACCAGTAAACGAGAATTCAATGATGTGAATGATAATTATATTAATTTGGACTGTTTATCAACGAACAACGAACAGAACTTCTCAAGCTCATTTCTTGTGAAAAGATTCATGTATTCCTACACATATGAAACAATTGCAAAAAAACATTGATTTGAATCCATTATGCTTTTTGTGATAAATGAAGCCTTTTCAACGAAGATGCTCAGAGTTATTCCATTGCAAACTTTCGAACAAGTAAACATTGTTATTGACGTATCCAAGACTGCTCCAGTGTCTTCTATGTAATGAAATCTGTAAATGGGGAGAATATTCCAGTCTGGCAGTGAATTGTAGGCATCTACACAGGCATCCCAAGTGGGTACAACTAACGGTTTTATTACTCACCACAAATTCAAGAAGAAAATATTGGCAATCACAGTCAGTAGTAGTTGGAAAGACAGCCGGAATGAGGAAGCACCATCTAATAAAAGTGCAATATACGGCAAATTTCAGGTAACTATGTAGATAAGTATAAAATATTTCACCTGATGAGAAAAAAGCATGTTGCTATTATTACGGTAGCATATAATCCTCAAATCACTTCAATAATTGTACACCCTTAAAAAAGTGCTATTTCCTTTGGTAAGTAAAACATGAAACTCACCTAGTATGTAATAAACAGTAATATCTGAATTAAGTTTTGGGGATCTCGCTGCCCGCACTAGATTTACTTCCAGAGCTCTAAAGTTGTTCGTTACTGTTTTGCTTGCTGATGCAGTTGAGGTTGTAGTTGGCACTGTTGTGGTTGTGATCGGCGACGTTGTCGTCATTGTTGGTACAGTTGAAGTTGTTGTCGTTTCGGTTGTAGTTGTTGTCGTTTCGGTTGAGGTTGTTGTCGATTCGGTTGTGGTCGTCGACGGTACAGTTGAGGTTGTAGTCGGCACTGTTGTGGTCGTTGTCGGTGCAGTTGTCGTTGTTGTCGTTTCGGTTGTAGTTGTTGTCGGTACGGTTGATGTTGTTGTCGAGTCGGTCGATGTCGTCGTCGGTACAGTTGAGGTTGTAGTCGGCACTGTTGTGGTCGTTGTCGGTGCAGTTGTAGTTGTTGTCGGTACGGTTGAGGTTGTTGTTGATTCGGTTGTGGTCGTCGACGGTACAGTTGAGGTTGTAGTCGGCACTGTTGTGGTCGTTGTCGGTGCAGTTGTAGTTGTTGTCGGTACGGTTGAGGTTGTTGTCGATTCGGTTGTGGTCGTCGACGGTACAGTTGAGGTTGTAGTCGGCACTGTTGTGGTCGTT
>UZAN01048781.1:6303-19703 GCA_900618425.1 Echinostoma caproni | reverse complement strand
TGATTTTCTCTACCCCCCCCCCATCGCAGGATCTCTCTGACAACGGAACATATCGAGAACTGGTAACTGCAACTGTTGGACTGACTATAGATCTCACATGTCCAGATTAATCTGTTGGGATAGAGAAAGAAAAAAGTATTGATTACTAAATGTCAAGATTTTATAATTTCCAGGCTTCCAGTAAAATGATGGCCAAGGTAACTGCATCAAGCTGCTCCAAAATTGCATGCTTGATAAGCTCGTTATTGATGAATGATAACACTGTACGGTACTATCAAGTCTTTTTGACTATTTACGCATTGCACCCATCATACAATACTGTCAGTCTGGAAGCTTCTTTCCCTCTACAAGGCTCTGATCAATCACTACCCGCCCCGAACTTAGTCTTCAGTATTGGTTCAACCATATGCTGTAATTGGGAGATGTTCTTACAAGCCACCAATTCACGATGAACAAAAGCAAACCAGATTTGACGGATCACAGAGTAGAGAATAAAATATTCACTTACTATGGTCATATTACCACTAGGGGGCAACTAGCCGTCCAAGAGAGTGAAATGTTTGCATGCGAGTTTCACCAATGAGGTCAGAACACAAGCCCAAATCTCGACAACAAGACGACTATGGGGGAGCAAAGCCCGAATTCCACTAGACTGAACGCGCCTGCACTCTACCTCTCTTTTCCCCGTTGTGAGCCGACTATGACTAATGGTCGTAAATCCCAGGAACACGATGCGAAGCTATGACGGGGCGTGTTGTGTGATGTGTATGAATTGGACCGGCACTGATGAGGTCACCAGTTGTGCAACTGTGAAAACAAAACACCAAGGCAACCAGGTAGATTGGTGAATGGAAATCGAAACCGTTATTATTTCAAAAGCATGGTGCTGGTGGTGGTGGTGGTGGCGGTGGTGGTGGTGGTGGTTGACTTCTTTCAAACATTCGAAGTACTTTGTATTCACTTCTCATCGGCGATAAACCAATCCACGGGCTAGAGATATCAAACTAAAGTGCAAAACTGGTACAATGCCATTGCATATTGCGCAAGATAATAGATTGCTGAAAACAACAGTCCCGCTGAGTCACTTAACGAAATTAGCAATCGAACGGAGTCAACCGCACAAGGATCAAAGCCCACAACAGTCAAATGCAAAGAACTGTTTATGGGCCAGTGCACTGGTATCTTAGCTTATCAAGTGCGTGATTTCTCCTCTGAACAGTTTAACAGCGGCAGAGTAGTGTGATCAGTCTGTACTTCGTCTCATCCATTTTGTTCTCCAACTCAGTCATTTCGCTTCACTTGACCTGGTTGGATGCATTCAGTCACGCAATCGGTGTACGCGTCTGTGACACCGAGAGGGGGAAGGGGGTTGAGACCAGAGTAAGGACACGCTGTCGCGAAAGGTCTCAGCCATCAAATCAATCGTAATACGGCAAAAACAAACCAGCCGAACGTATCAGATGGGAATACAATTCCAGTGCGGAATTACTGATGCTTCAAAGGTTGATCGAAAAAGATCAATTGAATTGGAACGCAATCAGGCAAGCATGTGCAAGTTGACCGGATCTTATTTGATTAGGAGAGCAGAGCGACCGGTTGATCTGACCGAATTACTTACGGGGAGGAGCTTGTGTACGGAAGACAGAAAAGTTTTCTTGTCTTAATTTGCTTAAACTGCACCCGTATTATGTAAGGTGCACTCTGATGAAAAAATCGGAAATTCCAGAAGAATCGATTAGAAGAAAACAATCCACAGCTGGGAAATGATAGCAGTTACACTGAAACCAAACAGTGTCGAAATAACTGACCATCTACTTCCATCTATTTACTGAATTTTCTAATTGTATAGTGTAGTTTCGAGAAGGGGAAAGTGATCAGATTCTGGCTAACTGGGGTCATCAATACACAAATAGGGTGAATGGGTGGTGGCCAGGTGAGTCGAACACAAAACCTTCAGGTCGCTGATCCGAGGCCCTCAACCACCACCGCCGATTGTGTTCCGTTTGCAATCGTGTAACAGAACAAAGTTAGCCAACTTAGTCCGCTACCCAGCAAGTGTAAGCATTTCGCAATAATCCCATACCGTTTAATATAGGAACATAATGGTACACCGTGCCAATTCATTCGAATGCGTAAAAGAACACTATCGATCTTTGATTTATTCCGCCCATGACTGATCGAAAATAAAACGCGACGTGATGATGTATTGTGGTTCATCATTGATCACGCTCAAGGATGCCATTTCAGGGAAATATCCAAAGACTGTCTGTCAAGAAATAATCTGAGTAAACCCACTCAGCTAAGAGTAACGAAAATCATGAATCGTATTCGATGATCAGCCCTCTCTATCGTATATACTTATCTTAGTTGCTGATTGTCTGTTGTGACGGTTAACAATTCCAAGGTAAGCGTTTTTTCTTTCCTTTTTTGTGTGTAGGAGGGAAACTAGACTAGTCAAACGGTCGTGGTCCGGTGATAAAGGTTGCCACAATATCACCTTGGAGAACGTGTGTTCGAATTCCACCACCTATCCCTCCCACCATATGTTGCATTGCCACACCTTGAGTGCCCATTTCCCCCTTTCGCAAAATTGTAACACTTTATATTTAAGTAAACGGAAGTGAAATAAAAAAGAATAAAAGCAGACCAAAAATTAATCACATTTGCTCAAAGTGGTTTATACATATAGATGAACCAAATTCTCGATTTTGGATATGCCGCATAGATCACGTATCACAGAACTATGTTCAGAATGAATCGCTGCCTCGGAACAGATGATATCGATCTATAAACCTGTGTGCTAATCCAATGAATCATGACGTTTCTATCAAGGGAGCGTCTCGATTCAGCTTCATATCGACCAATGAGAAGCCAGTGTTCCGAACCAATGACCATTCGGCTGAATCATTAAGCAGAACCCATGTGTCCAGAGGGACAAGAACTACGATTGGTTAATACTGCTTTATCCGGTTATATGCTTTTTTACGTATTTTTTAATCGTATCGTTTTATTTTATAGTAAACTAACCGCCACTTTCTTCTTACATCTCTGTGGCAGCATATTCCGGCATACGATTAACAGAACGCTTTCGTGTTTTGATTATCATTTCCATTCTTGATTTGCGTCCATTACGATTACTTCAACCAATCACAATAGAATTTCGATATTTCAAATAACACTGTGATTTTTTCACTGGTTTACAATGATTGACTGATTTTATAGCCAACATTTCACGTGGAAAATCATCAGAATAACTTCTATGGTGTTTGGCATCTTGAGGCGTTGAGAGGACCACCCACAGTACAACATTTTTGAGAACTATCTAACCGTAAATAATTTTGACAATGATGGTAATGACTTTGATAATTTACCATTTATTGTGCAACATGTGTACCTTCGAAAGAATGCTGAAATAAGTTGAACAGATGACCCACGGATCGATATTCCGCCAACACAAGGGGTCAATTAAATGTACAAAGTAATAAGAGGTAGCAAAGTCCTATTAACCTTTTTTATTTTCAAATTAAACCTAAAAACAGAGGTGGAAATTCGCTCTCCGTGGCACAACAGTATCGTATGAAACGAAGTAACATCCGATTGACAAAATTATCTGCTGCTCAGCAGCGTGAACATCTCACAGTTAGGATATATTAAGATCTCTCTTCACCTCAAGAACTCTGCAGTTATACACTCCATTTCTTAATTCAGAACTTATGGCTTATGTAAAGTGCATTGAGGCACGACTAGTTAACGTTTTTCGTTGAAAGCAACTTCTATCTTGATAAAGACTTTCCATGCGACGGTGACATATCCTATGATGTGATATAAGTGTTGGGTAATTATTCTTCAGAATGGACGCAAATCATTTTATGCGGTCCTAAGCGCTCTTTCGGTGTTTTTTAGTGTGGTATTTTCCTCAAACACATTGAATATCTATCGAAATCCTGCGGATTAATTCTTTGGTTACGAATACGTTGTTATTGTTTCGGTTTGGAGTCGTTCCCAAAATGCTATCTGTTTTCGTGGTATTCAAATCTATTTGACTGTGAGTTCATATCTGGCTCACTTGAATGAAGTATTATGAAAGGCAACACTGGCTATTTCACTGTTTACAATATTCTGTCATTTTTAACCTGTTCATTTTTAACGCCATCATTGTAAAATACCTCAGCAGAATCTTTTTCTAGTGGTATTTCACGGAGTCCTTTACATCAATTATGTTAACGATAAATGCTACGCCTTATAAAAATGTACGCCTTGCTCTGCGGATTTATTACCAATACATTGTCAAACTTGTAACTTCGCCGTCTTTTTCATTTCACTATGAATCTTTTGTAAAAGATAATCCCAAATTTGGTGCATGAAACTCCTTCTGACTGTATTTTATTTAAACCTTTGTAATACTAACTGGGTATTTTACTGGCCCAGTTTGACTTAACAGTTTGTTCATGTTTTTGATTTTAACTTTACAATGAAAATTATCTACGGTGATTGGTTATCTGTCGCTCAGTAACACAGTACGAAATGCTCCGGCGAAAGAGCGAAAAAATCTGCACCCAAATTCGTACACACTGTGTGCATCGATTCGTGACCAATTTGCCCGAACGTACTTGCATCGTGTATATAGACAACAATAATGCCCGGTGCATGGATTGATCCCGAACCCCATGCCTCCTCCCCCAGCCCACAGTGCCCACTCGAAACATGACCCTGAAGATGTGTACGTGTTGCGGATGCGTCATCCTTATCGGGAGTCGCCCAGCTCGCGGTTGAGACTCGACCCGTTATTCTTCGTCTGGCCTGACAGAACGTTGACACCTGTTCCGAATTGCCGCTCCATTGTCTGAAAACGCACAAAACGTCCAATTATGCTAAAGAAGGGCGCGATATCACCCTGACTCCTGTCAAAATGTGCACTACACCCGCATGATCAACAGCAGGAAAGCCGACAAAGATATGGACGTGTATGTATGGGTCTGTTCACGTGCACAATCCACGCTCTGATTGGTGAACTCCCGTAACATCTCTCCAATTCTGATTGGTCCATTAGATCGGCACTGGATTGGTCTGTTCTGGACGCTTTGGACATGCCGGTTTGTAACCGTTGTGCGCCGCCCGAGGTTATGATAAACCATTGCTCTCGTTTTGCTCTAACTACCCGGACGCAGTGTGTTGGATGGTAGTATACACTATATGGATCGAATCGTGCAAATCGATTCGAATTTCGAATTGCTAATGCAGTTTCGTGGACTCTGATAGCACTTGGAAAAATCACCTGTGCAATAGAATGAAGTAAGTCCTCTAGGAAATAACTTCTTGTGTGTATTAGTAAGTGGGGTTGTGGTGAGCGAGGGCGACACGATGTTCTTGATGAAATCCAACCCTTCGGTATATATCCTCCATCAATGATATACTTTGATTTAATCATTGTCCTCTGTTTATCCATACCAATGCATACCAATGCCTTCTGTTTTGTAGGCTGTTTTCACAGGAATATTCTTTAGTTTTTATAGTATACATCAAACCCTCCCGAAATAGAAGAACAAAACATAATTTGACTTTTACTCTACGTTAGACGTCCAGTGGCAGTTACAGTTATTTTATAACATAAATTCACCTTGAATTATTAGTTTTTATAGTGCGCAAAATGCTTTCGGGGACAACCGTCCTTTCTCTCATTCATCTCAACTAAATTCTTTCAATAATTGAACCAAATCCCGGGGAATTTTAGAAAATGCCAATAATTTTGATCGCAATTGCATTTTAATTGTATGTTGGGATTGTGAAACCCCACCAAGACAATTCAATATAACGTGGAGGAACCAAATATTTTTAGTAAAAGATTGCTCCCTTTATATTTTGTCTTCAAAATATAACACTCCGGCATGCTTGTGAGTTAACTATTCTAATTGTTCTCATTCATTACTGTCTTCAGATGCTCGGCACTAAAACACTACACCCTCCTCTAAAATCATTTCTCTTCGTGATACCTCAAACAATCTGACCAGGAGTCGAATCCGTTTTGTTTGGTGGGTGGTCGACTCTGTGGATGGTCCGTAACAGAAGAGTAATGATATTTTCAAGTCGAAGATGTGAATCGACGCTTTATCCTGTTGGTAAATTGTTCTATTTTCATGCCCTCTCCAGATGGCGGAAACAAGCTATTCATTATTAGTTCTAATGTACTCTGACACTCTAGGAGCGCCTTCCAGTGCTGTCAACTTTGTTCTTTCGCTATCTAATTTTTCCCATCCTTACCATTACATAAAGATCCATCATGTTAACTGTGGATACTGAAAACCTTAGATACTTCACTGTCCTTGTGCCTGTTATGTGTTAGCCCAAAGTGATCAATTTTCATCGCTGCATATCATTCTATCTTATTCCGTAATCCATTTGATCCTCGGTCCACTGCAATCCATATCAGCCATTCCGCTCGGAGCATTTTCAAACAACTGTTGTATCCTTGTGATACTCACCTCCGGACGCAACTTTGCCCCAAATCCTTCCCCTGGTTATCTCGTTCGAGATGGTCCCCATCTGTGCACTATTTCCTATCTTAGATACCTTTCCGTATCCAACAGAACTAGCAAGACATCTGTTACGTACCGTTTCCGAACGGTTCATTTGATAGTTAGTCTATTTTCACTCATCCTCACAACCATATGGGTTAACATTTTCATACTCTTTTTTATTATTACACATTTGTATGGTGAACAGCAGACGGGGCGATTTCCATAGTCACGAAGACCTGCTGCCTCGTCATGAAAACCAGTAAACTAAGCCCCTGGACTTGGAGTAGCCAACCACATAAGGCCTCGCTAGGTTAGAAGTGGTATTGAACCGGACGACAACAAAGCTGCCTACCACCAAAGGTGGGTGCCCGTGGTGGGGCTCGAACCTCGGACAAGAGAACCCAAAGCACTCGCCACCACCACCTCTGCTGATCTGAGAGCACCGTATCTCGGATATTAACCACTTAGTAAAAATGAGCCCCCCCCCCCATCATGAACATAAGAGACGTCGGGTTTCAGCTATCAATGAGGTTACTACCAATCAGAGTCTAGAAAATACCTTTTATATGCTTACGCGGTAACTATTTCACCGTTTAACCCAAGATAGACTTATTCGCTTTCCTCTCTCCTAATACACCCGCCCTTCAATAAATCAGCTTTGATACCGTCTAACTCGGAACTATCGATGTATTCTGTGCTCAGATGATGTATGCTTCCGTTATTTTCAAAAGAGCCATCTGGAGACTACAAACCTAGGTAATAGCATTTTACTGGCTTTTCTGGGTATAGTTAGATTACATCTGGTTTCTTATCGATCTGCTCCATAGATGTCGTCTATTTATTGCTTCTTTGTTCTACTTATTCCAAGTGGATTTTGATGGTGTAATTAGCACATCATTGCCACTCGTGTATCACATTACCCTACTGACTTTTCGATCACATTCACCTCGCTGTTGTGACTGTTGTTGTTCTCGGCTCTATCTGCCAGCACACAATGGCGAAATTTGACCGCGTTCACAATCTACCCCGTTGCATTCCGCATATTCAGATAACTAGTAAATTAGCTAACTATATAGTACACAATGGAAATAGCTTTTTCTATGCACTCTCAAGTATCTAGATCCTTTTGACAGTTTACCGGTCTAGTTTGACTGATTAATTGATTGAGCACAATTGTCGGTCCCATGGCCGATTGATGATTCACCAGACTGACGGTCAATTGAGCTACAACAGTAGGATGTTTATCTCCGTACATGTGCGCTCGCGTGTCTCTAACTTCGCACTATTGGGTGCTGAAAAGCACTCACTGATTTGCGCCTATTCGCTTTCTCAGTATCTTACATTTTCCGCTTAGTGCACCCATTTCGAATGTTAATCGTCTTTTGGTTTCTATTCAGATTCACAATTTCTCGTTGTGAGCCAGTTTGATTCAACTTAGCGATCGAGAACGATCGAAAATCGTCTCATGATCGATTGGTTATCAATTCATTTCACTGTTCCTGTTACAGAAGCACACTGAGGGTCTTCAGTTCGTCAAATCTGCACATGCCTCATTTTTCATTAAATGATCGGCTCCGCATTTCCGATTCACTGAACGCTGACGAATCTTCTATCTGTCACACCATCCTAATCAATAAATCGTGAAGCGGGCTTTTAAGTTATTTTATGTGCGGAGAGGAATTATTACATTATACATAACTAATCGGTAATCTCCAATTCCTGCAAATTATTGCACGAATATAATTTCCATGTCGGGATCAAACAGTTTATTGAAAAACAGTTCAAGACGGTTATGATCGTTTGCAGCTAAATCCACCTAGACTAAACTCTGAAGCACGCGCGAGGTTGAATTAGACGGTGGCACAGTAAGAGCTTGCTTAAAAAATAATCACGTCGATGACCATTTGGGTGGGTGGGTGTGGGAGAGGGGAGAGTTCAGCAAGGCAGAATTGGGTTTCCGGACGGAAGGTGATAATGATTGTGTACAGAGTAAGATATGTGGACAGTACCTTGAACATCTGAAAAATGAAATAGGTCCATAAAGAATTTAAGTGATTTTTAGCAAGATTGACAATCTTGGAGAAGTCCGTTCACGGATCTGACGAGTAAGTTAAACTAGTTTTAGAGAATCCAGACTACCTCCCAAGAGGTTGAGATAGTTAGTTTGAATGGAGTTGTGTAATTGCAAAACGTTTCAGAAGATATCATTGCTCGCTTTTGAGAAAACGGTTGCTCAAGCTTCTCTATAATGTGATTCGATCGTTTACCGGCTGACATAAAATTGACTTTGGTGAAAGATGCTGCAATGTAAGTTTAATCTGCCTTTAGACTCAAGAACCAACTGTGGATCGATATATGCTTATCGCCCATCCACCCTCCGCCTCCTTAGATAAACTGAGGTCCCGAGGCTCCATATCGGAAGATTTCAATCTAGCCCAACCGTTTTGTACTTTTATACTTTACTCGCAATCGTTGTACAAGTGGAACCCATGAGATTCGGCATGAAGGCCAGACAGATGTTTACTTTCTATTGCCGTTCGTTTGAGTTCACATTACATTCACAAAATTCTAAGTTACCGAACCTGCAATCCGAGTGTGTGAATCAGGCAAGTCAGGTCAAGCGATTTATAGAAGTGTTTTGTTCTTCCAAGACCAACACTGAACAGATTTATTGATCGGTTCAGAAGTACGGGTGAGCGCTGACGACATTCTCGGAGCAAGTCAACATACACAGATAATGCTAAGGCTCGTAGACTCCTATTCAGAACTATCAAGTATAAATGACCTTTTTCAGCGGTTATGATTGGCAATATGTCATATTATCCACACGGTACATCTAGGCGGTGAAGGATGCCCTTCGCTGTTCCTAAAATGACCGAACTTTATCGAAAGTTGAGTTCTTCTGAGTGATTCATGAAGTGTATGAGCAGAAACGAACGATGGAGATCGTTCATGCGAATCTACGAATCAGTATTTTCTCTCTTCGAGCAGGACTGTAGAAGGACGCACACCTGAAACTAACAAAAATGCAATGGTGACAGCAACGATACAGCAAAATTGATCTTCGTTGCACGGTTGAGGACTCCTTCGACAGGAAGATCAGAGCAACCTAGTTTGTGTAGATGATGTGATAAATGGTTCAGTGGGATTCAAACCCACGCATGGATCCCGTCCACGCTTTCATACAGCGCACGCTCTACCAGCTGAGCTACGAAGCCACACCGGCTACTGAACTTTTCAGTCTAAAAATAAAACTTCAACGTGACAAGCAACAATATAAATGATTCAGTTTATCCAACGCATCTTTCCGCTGGTTAGCACAAGTACTAAAGTGGTTTCCCAGGATGACATGCTTGTACATCGTTCCTTTGTGGACACAAGTTGCCTGTGTTTCTGTGGCCACCGTAATCACTCAATTTCAACCCAGTCGAATATTTGGAGAATCAACAAAGTAGACCACATGTGAAAACACAAATTTAGAGGGAAGGGCTTTGATGGGGGAATAGAACTGGATAGCTGACAGCGATTAAAGCTCATCCATTAGCGAGCGATGTATGTCCAGAGGATTTAACCTTGTTTATATATTAAGATGACATGCATGGATATATATTAGGTTTTATTTTCTTAGTATTCATTATAATCAACTTATTATGGGTTATCCGATAAATTTTTCTCTCTCCCCAAAACCTCTAAATTTTCACATACCTGCTGGCTCATTAGCAAACCAGCTTCATCCAAGGTCAATGTGAGATCTTCTACAGCCCTGGACCTCTTTTGGGTGCCATGGTAAAGCAGTTTACCCCTACCGATTCGTGAACGAAGAAAAGCTCTAATCATTAGACAACATTTCAGGCATCGAAATAATAAACTTGTTCCATTGACTCGGTCAGGCATGGGATCAAGGCAAACATCTACTGACTTGATCACCAAGCCTGATTTCCAGTACCCCATCCCGTCCTTATTGATTATACATCACGAATGTGTTTGTCTACTCTGGGTGTATAGACCAAACATGGAAATCTAAATTATGCAATATAGCCCGATCAGACCACCGTTGTTTTTACCTGATCTTGAATTATAGTCAATAGGCGATTGACGTACTCTCCAAATTGCTAGGTACACGTGGAGAACGTGAAAGAATATTGGTAAACTGTTTTGTTTTGTTCTACGGCGCTATCTTTGTTTGTGTTTTTCAACTGTTCTTACTTTCAAGGTGGTTTCCACCAAACAAGGCACGACAGCGGCAGCAACAATTAGTTGGGCTTCCGAAACGTTTTTGTCCTTGTGCTGTGCGCTCGCAAAGACCCCCTTCATCCTCGTCAAAGTGTACAATGTGATTTCACTCAGTGGGATTTTCTATTCCACATCAAAAGATTTGATTAATATATAATCTAAATCAGGCAGAAGTCCTGGATGTTTATTCTTCTTCGGAGGACTGATACCGCCTTCGATTATATGATAACTTCTCGTTGGCACCTGTTCATCAGAATCTATATCATTTATAATCAAACCGTAACGTTACGTAGTTTATAAGCCAAAACGTCAGTTGTTTACCGGCTCTGTGGACTAAATTGTTATCCAAGTGTTAACTGATGATAATTCTAAACGAAAGATCTCACTATTTGAACTGTAGGGTTCCTCTGACAATAAATTACGTTTTCGAAACAATCTTGGCGATGCTGCCCTATCCTCTTCTGGTGTGATCACTCAAACTCTTTGAGTGACCTACGTTGTATCCATTCATCCAGCTAGTATACCCTTGCCTTCTAACTTCACTGTAACATACGAGGTGACGGGGGGGACGTGATTTCAGAGCATTGTGCACTTACGGACTGTCTACAGTAAACGATGCTGTCCAAGTCTGTTTTCTTAAATGGCATCTGTGTAGGTTTGTGTGTGTTGTGCTTTTCATTCAATCGATTCAGATCACATAGATTTCGGTTGCGGTGTCGATACCCTCAGGGATATTGAAGGCTTCACGTCTATTGTGGGCACCTCAACAGACAATACAGCTATATGTTAATCCCATATGAAAAACCGTGACCAATTTAAAAAGACCTCTGGTGACAGGCATGCGCGACGTTGGAGTCTGTGGAGGCAGCTGTTCGTGTNCCCGCCAGTGTCCGATCAGACAGTCTTGTCCAAGCCGAAGATGCCGCTGTCCAGATAGGCGTGTGAATGGGTTGGTGTACTGGTACCCCTGGTACGCCTTTCCGCTTCCTGTGCAGGTAGTATCCTGTTGGATAAATTGACTGGAAGCTCAGTGTGCTTTCACTGTCCTCCCTTAGTTGTACGCAGAGTTGCATTCTCACATCGTTGATGAATACGGCCTGTATGTAGTATTATGCATTTATTGGTTTTCCATTAAATGTCAAACGCCCTACTGAACCGATGCAATCTTGTTTTCCATTGAGTTTTTGAAAAGTGTAAATAGATGTGTAAAAGCAGCCTGATGGAGAGTACGGATGAAAGTAGTAATCACTAAACCCACAGTGCATCAAGTTGCCCTACTGAAAAGTAATGACAGTAAATATTTGAAGCTTTGGAAACAAATGTCATTAAAACAGTTTCAGGGGGGGGGCTGAGTTCACATTAAAAACGTAAAATTGTCCGAAAATCAATCGGTTTAAGTTATTGTCATTGGCTTTATCCCGGACCATTTATTCCATACATTAAACCTATTTCGGTGATGAGGTATTTTGTCGTCTACTTCCTCAGCACCACATCTATCCTGTTGTGTGTGGTTTTATGTAGTTTGTTACTGTATGTCCAAATGCGTTTGTGCTCAGTTTGCGTAAGTAAATAGTAGCTCATCATACGCAGATATGTATAGATTTTACTCGTTCCATTGGGCGAACCACGTAAAGATGCGATCCTCGTCCATTTTCTTCCAGTGAAGGATAGCGCCAAAGACTTTGGTGTAGCTTTTGAACCCAATCCCCAAATTTAAAAAAACATCCTTCCGTATGGTATCTTAAATTTCCAACCTGTGTTTCAGTTTATGGTATTGAAACGGGTTGGAACCAAACAATGTTCATCAGTTTTGTATGTGATTTGCCCCTTTTTGAGTGAAACATTTTCACAATTTTGATTCACGAGACATGTGATGTGGCGTGGCGTGACATGTCGATAACCCCATCCCCCGGGGGTGACGGGGGGGGGAGCATTATCACACGTAGTGTTCGCCTTAACTGCTCAAACTAATTACATTTCTGAATAGCACTCATCATCACCCTGTCGTCATAAGCTGATGGCAATAACTGGTAGTTTAGACAACTGTTACTGTGGGCTTTGTGGTCTAGCTCATTTGTGGATAAATTTAGTCCATATACCTGATTTGTGCTTGCCATAATTTCGTTTTTCCCTCTTGTTTCATTTTGTTGGATTGAATACCACCTTTGAACGTGTTTTTCTATCTGCTAGTGACAAATCATACAGATACAGTGAGGATGACATGGCTTCCCTTGGAATTATAGGCATGTGGTTTTTGCTCATAAAATCTGCTCGATTCTGTCTCCAGTCCAGTCCTCATCCGTCCTATTGGCGTCTCACAAGAGGGGGCTTGGTGATTGTGTGGCTTTACCCTCATTGCCTTCCTCTTTGCAATCAATTCCCGTCTCAATAAGGTCTATTCTCTCTCTCTGCGTTTCCCACACCCTTCTCATATATCACCCACCCGTTTCGTGGTTTCTGACCTGAAACCAACCAACGCTCAGTATGACTCAACTTGTGCTGTGTAATAAAACAGTCTGGTGATTAAAACATCCTCTCACTCTCACATCCATACACATCATTGGGTCCCTGTCACGTTCACACCAAAGACTTATAACCCGCAATTGCAGTCCCATTTCCTGTTCCTGAGTATCCGAATCACCACATTACTCC
>UZAN01048779.1:13204-23432 GCA_900618425.1 Echinostoma caproni | reverse complement strand
TTTTACCGAGCACGATTTTCCGCTCAGGCGTATATATAAGCTGGGTCCTGTTCAAACCCATGCTACACGTGTGCCACGCTATCGCTCTGCTACTGCATTTATTGCTTGCATTGTTTAGCGTCACCTTGGCACGTTTCGGTACTATCTAGTACCACGATTCGCCAATAAACGTCTACGACTCCCACGAGTGTTTTTGTCTACTTCGGGCAACGAGACACTAGGAGGTCGCGCGATACTGAGACCCGTAAGAAGACATACCGGAAGGCCNTGGCGAGGGGGGTAGAATAGAAATCTAGTGTATGCTGCAATCGCACTATTGCCTAAACAATAACAGGAGCAAAATACTATCAGTACTCTATATATAAATGGACTTATGTAGAAAAAACGTAACCTAAGCTCACGTGGAGATCGATTCGCGCGCGGTGCTCATGTTGGGCCATCTTCCTGTAGACAGAAACGCAGGATCTCATGTTCACTCCTACCTAGTGGTAGGGAGGTTTCCAAGTCGGCCACGTCATTGGGATATTTGCTCAGGACTAGGTTCATTAACCCAGGATTTTGCCCGCTGCGTTACCGGGTGGGGTGTTTGAAGTGTTGGACTAGGGCGCAGCCGACGGTAAAATTAACTAGCAAGTGACCCAAACTACTTGGCGGTGCCCACGTGGTATTTCAGCCAACCTCCGGGGCAATAAATTCCCCCAGCATTAACACTGAAACCTTTTGGTTTTAACAACTCAGTGTCTTCATTCGGTCGAAACCAGGTTCCGATTATCGCTATGCAGTCGGAGTGAATGCACTCCGAGGTTAACTCACCCCATTTGTTCCCCAGGCTGCAGGTGTATGTGCTGAACATCCGCAAGCCTCATCTGTGGCTAGTGGTGGGAACTTTGGGGTAGCACTCGGGCTTTAGTCTTGAGTTCGCCCTCCGTTTTTTGCATCGGAGGGTTTACGGGGTATGCCAGGCGTTTCTAGCCTGGGCTTGCGGTTTAAGTTGGGAGGCTATGGGCCGTCCTGGGTGTGTTACCCGGGGGCCGACTAGTGGGTGGTACAACCGCAGTTTTTTTCTCTTGTTACCACGTTAGGTAGTCGCAGAGAGGGTTACGTTGAGAAGCAGTTTTTCTGTTCGATTGCTAGCATTGTCGGGTTCTACGGATATTACCTCTTGGTCACTGCCCTCAGTTGGGTAGAAGATGCAAGGAACAAATCCCGGGGTGAGGGTTGCTGAACTCGACAAGCATAGGTCTCCACTTATTCCCGTTTGGAGACCATTTTCCTAGCCGTAGCCCCCCCTGGATGGTTGCAGGAGGAGGAGTGCGTGATAGTCTGAGGAGGGAGGTGACATGGTGCCCTATCAGCGCTTCCCTCCTCTTTGCGATCCGACAGAAAGGCTCAGTTAAGCCCTTGATTATTAAATTCCAATGTCTCCCGAAAGTGATGTCGATGTTCGCCTCTAGGGTTTTCATGCCTTTGGAATGCGATGGAGCTAACTTGGCCACTTTTGCAAGCTGAGTGACGTGGTTGGTTAGAGAGTCAGTGATCGCCTTCAGCTGGTGGTTCATGTCATCCCTAAGAGGTTTCATATCCCGGTGATAAATGGCAAGTTGAATGCCCTTACTTTCTACCACCGTGACATCTAGGAAGGAGCTAAAGTGTACCTCACTGAGGTTTTCCTCTAAGTTAGAGGTTGACCCGGTCCTTTTGTGCGGTGTGCCACCGGAACTCAGCTTTAGTCGTGCCAGTACCTCAACAGTCAATTTGGGTGGGGTACCGGGCCTGGCAGCCTTAACTTTGGCTGCCTGCGTGAAAAATGTTGGCGCACGCATAACAAACCCATTTTAGGCATTTAGTAGCAATAATAATAAGTGTATATTTCACGGAACCCCGTGAGGCATGCATAGGCATTTGCTCGGTGTTGAGTCGGTAGACCTTGACAGTCACTTTCCTGTATTTTCGGTGGTACCAGGTCGTAGGAAATACTCTCGCTTATGGTAAATAGGAAATTTGTTCTCCCACAGCGGAATACCTTGGCCTCAATTTAATGGATAGCCATTGCGGCTGAAGAGCATTTTTTGCTCACAGCTCATGTGGTCATCAGGAAAAAACCTGTTGCGTGCAGATGGCAGGTTCTGGGGAATACACTAGATTTAAAGAGCTTTAAGGTAACGGAGTGTAGCTTGGGATAAATATGATAGCAAACCAGAAAGATTTAAAATGAAAGACGAGAGAGAGGCAAGAGCATGCACTGACTAGGAACACCAACCACAAGCAAAAGGTTAACACGGACGCTGGACTCACCGAGTTTTCTCACTAAAGGCAACCACTAACGCCTAGGCTTACCCTAGTAGCACCCTGAGCTGATCCTTAGGCGAGTACCAGTCGGATTCAGCTAGACCTGGATCCACCGTGGAATGATTTGTAGGCTTTGAAGAAGACTTCCTTGAGTTTTGCCACACGCTCCGAAAAGAAATGGGATATTACCTACTCTCAAAAACGAAAGCTGCAGTTAGTTCACTTCAGTTCTCACAGGACAATTTGTGGCTCTTGTCAATCGAGCTTCCAGATTCGTGTATCGTCGGCGAGTTTCCTTGGCTTCCAACACTTCTATATGCAATTTTTCTCTGCAATGTTCTCTGTGCAGTATCACATCCTTTGTAGTTAGGTTATAGAAGGTACTAAACGCTTACCTCAGGGAAAACCGCTATTCAGTACTAATCAAGTGCCTTTTTAAATGCACCTACAGTACTGCAGCTTACCACTGCCAGCGGCAACCGGTTCCACAACGGAATTATCCTGTTACTGAAAAACGTCGCAGCCTAGACTGTCTTCACTGCAAACGTAACTTCTGTCCCCGCGTACCTCTATGCGGAACCCAAGAGAACAGAGCGTCAAACCTAAGGCATGATATGCCCCTGACGATTTTGAATGTCTCCATTAGGTCTCCTCTCATCCGCCTCCAGAGAACAGATTTAAATCTCTGAGCCGCTGTTTATAGCTTTTCCTCCGTTGCCCAGCTATCATACTCGTGGCTAGACGTTGAATCCTCTGTAAGGTATCGACGTCCTTCAGAAAGGACGGAGCCCAAGCCCTACGCACAATATTACAGATGCAGGAAACTATGCTTTTGTATAGGGGGACAAACACCTCTGGTTTTATGCACGTAATCGTTGCGCATAGACGAAACAGTTGTCCCCTGGCTTTGTTTGCAGCCTTCACACATTGGGTGCTGTGTTTGAAATCCCGCGTTACCACTATGCCTACATCCTTTGCCTCGTGTACCCTTTGTATCGGCAGGCTCCCTTCTGCCTCTTCGTCAGTTCTTNAGTTCTTGTGGTCAGTATCTGACAGTTCGAAACGTTTATTGGTAGGTCCCCCTGTTCGGCCCATCATTTTACTACCTCTATGTCCTGTGCCCGATCTCATCCAGCTATTTTGATGTCATTTGCAAACAGAAAACAGGGATTCTGGAGATCTCGTGCTTGATAGTTAATGTAGAGCAGGAACAGCAGTGGTCCAAAGACGGACGACCGTGATCACCGCCTCCTCGGATATGTGAGCTTTTGGTGACTAGGCGGTTGCTGCTGTTCGTCAGAACCTGTCACGTTCGTCCTGGATATCCGTCCCAAGAAGAAACAGAACCAAGGATTGGGTTTGTAGAAACGATATATTCAGAAATTTTCGAAATGTTGGAAGTAAGTTTGGCTAGGCCTAGGCTGTTATTTAAGCAACGGCAGCGGAAACCTGAAGGTAGATCTGATCAATGCAAGGAAAGCGTGCGATACAGAGCTCACCGCGAGGAATTGTGTCAGTGCGGTCTTTTCGAGCTCATTAAAGCACGATACTAGTCAAAGCTTTATTTTGGAAGTGTCCAAGTTGCTATATCTAGTGAAGAAACATTCTCTAGAAGATCGATATCGCCAAATAATGGCGATACGTTCCAAGTCTCGACAGTACACTTGCTTGTGCCCGGTAGAGAAAAAGGATCCTCATGTTAGAAGGAAAAGATTAACCGTAGTCTAGCTTTTGCAATTAATCTACCTGATTGATATACTAAATCAATACTTCATATCTGAATCTTGATGTTTCTGATAAGTGTGTCATGGCTGTGTAACCATGTTCTGATAGTCCCCAATTATACAGGACTGGTTTCAAGCTGAACCCGTCCTGATGCTAGTGACCAGCTTAGGGTGAAGGTGCTTTTGATCCGTGATTTGATGATCGTCTCTAGCTTGAATGGTTCTATCAGTAAACTATGAGAAAAACAAGAGGTAAGAAGAGTAAACTGCCTTTGCGAAACTGTTGTTTGAAGAACCGCTTTAAGCTCCTACTTTGACACTGAACGTCCGCTGCGGAACAAAGCCTATTATTATTTTCTCCTAACTTGCCCATTTATTCCCAATAATTGCATCTTATGATCTAATAGAAGGTGGCTGACCGAGTCGAATACTTTCTGGAAGTCCAGATAGCATACCTCCACTGGTAGGCTCTCATCAATTCTACATGAAATTTTGTCTAGAAACACCAGCAGGTTTTTCAGACAAGATCTCTTTTTAACAAATCCGTGCTGAGCTGGTACCAATAGCCCGCTATTGACCATGTAGTGGCATTTTTGCCTTCCAACTAGGTGCTCCAAGCAATTACATGTTACTGTCGTAAAACTTACTGGTCTGTAATTCTCGGCTATTTGCCGGGATCCAGACTTGTGTATTGCCACTACTGTGGCTTTGCGTCAGTCGTTCTCAGTTTAAGCAACTCTTTGAATAACTCAAACATCGGTCACACTATAACCTCAGCCAGCGGTTGTACACTCGCTGGGTGAATTCCATCTGGCCCCGCCGCCTTGAACCTATTGAACCCGGTTAACTCCCGCTGCACATCCTTAATTTCCACAGTGATTGGGGACATGTTACAGTTACCTTCAATTGGTGGGATGTTATCTGTCCCCATTGGAATCCTGTACGTGCTTTTGAAGAACTGAAACAGGATACTGTACATAGTTGNGTTGTGCGGTTGGTTGTAACCATTATACGACTGATGAGTGCTATACAGTTTAAAGACTGCCCACCGTCTCCTACGAATGGTTATAGCCCTATCTATATTTGCCCTTTACCAAGGAGGACGTTACTTCTTTCATAACGAAACCAAGGGCGCAAACCTGTCTATGAGTAGAAGTCCTTCCTTCATATGTCTCCATCTAGTTTCCAGAGGTGCATCGGCTGGGTTGGGTACCCAGTTTATATCTTGCACCGCTCTGGCTTGGTTTCTGCTTGGTTTCGCCATATCGCCTCCCTTGTTTGGTAGCTGGTTTGGTGCGTCTGCTTTCTAGCGTTAGCCGCAGGACCACATGATCACATTTTCCCAGGGGCTCGTCCTGGGTTATTGTCCCTATGTCTACGGGGGTTCTCGTGATCACTAGATCCAGTGTGAACGGCCTGTCATTTGCTCTAAATCGGGTGGCTTGTCGCATGTGTTGTGATAATGTGTGCTGATGTAGCCACTCTAGAAGCAGTCCACCTCCGCCACCTGCCGGTGCCCTGTCTCTATTACAGTTGATCTCTGGCATGTTAAAGTCTCTTACTAACAATACCCTTTTGGACGTGGCAAGGAATAATTGCAACTGATTAATCAATTCCTGATCTTCTGCTGCATTCGCCTGCGGAGCCCGGTAGATGCACATGACGGCTAATGCGTGTCTGTCTAATTAATGTACACAACTGGTGGCTTGTATATTGAGAGGAGCTATGGCTGCTGATGCCTCCCACTGCGTGTAATCTGACTTCATCACTATCAGAACCCCTCCCCCTAGCCTGCCATTCATCGTATCTTGTCTGTAAATTGTGTAGTCATCGATCCCCGGGGTGCTGTGATGCTTCCGCATACATTATTCAGTTATGGTCATGATGTCTATACCATCACATCTCTCCCCACTTACCTCGTATGCTGCAAGCATTGGTGTACCACAGTGTGACAGTGTCTGCTTCAGCAGGCCTGCTAGATCTGGAACTCATTTCCGGAGAATCCTTGAGCGCGACACCTGAGGTGTTACCCGGTTCTTCGGAGGGGAGGCTGTGGTCGTCGCTTCTTCTACTTCCCAAGCCATTCCGCTTTTCTCGTTGGATATGATTTTAATCGTAATTCCAAAAGTCTCCTCTACTCTTATAGCTACATCCTCGTTCGCCTTTGGNGCCTTTGGAGTACTTATTCTCCGTTGCAATCGGAGATGTGGAAAATTTGCAGCTAATGGGGATTTTGCTAAAATTGTCGCCCATGTAACTGGTTCCTCACAACTCACCGTGGCTTCCTTATCCGCATTGCCAACTGCAACTAAGTTCCTTCATTACGGTGCCCTGTTCCGTGTTCGTGGTGGGTTAGGCCTTATTTTGTGGACCGCAGCTTTGCCGTCTTTGGACCTCTTCTGTAGGCTCTTTTCTACATGTGGTTTTGCAGGTACATTTTTTGGTACTTTCGGTGTAGCTTTGCTCAAAGGCTCTCCAGTCCATAGCATGCAAAGTACTACGTCTTTGGTGTGACGGGCGCTTACACTTCCCTCTTCTCACTGGGTGCATCACCCTGATAGGTCTATCGAGGGTGACTATTATACGCCCCTGAGTAAGATCCTCGATCGTTGAAGCTTGTGGTAGTAGTAGATCCTTTATGTTTGCGTTTGAAAACACCACTAAGAGAGGCCTTGGAACACGTGAGCTTTCCTCTTTCCACAGGCCAATTCTACGACACTTGGTGTATGGGGTGTTCGGGGGCGATCCTGCTGGCTTAGAATGATTTGCATATGGTGATGTTCAGCTGCTCGCCTCGGCTTCGCTGTGATTATAACTGACTCCGCGCAATTATACAAGAACAAGTTCTCATTCCTTCCTAACGAAAACTCGCTGCTCTTTGTCAGTAATTCAAGTTTTCTCCCACGGCTCAATCCGATGTACCACTTCCCGGTAGTTAGACCACAGACTTCTCAGCCTTTAAAGGCTGCATGTTCCGTGGTTCAACCTTCCTGTTTCGGTTTTCCAACTCTCCGATTTGTGTAATTTCATTTGATGATGACGCAGAAGTAACTACTTCCGGTGTCTCTTTGTTTTCCTTATTCTGGGGAGCCACCAACACCTTCGGATTTCTCCTGAACTCCTCAGCTAGTGTTGCGCAGTGGTAACAAACCCACTTAAAGGACTGGTGCTTCATGTGCAATGGATACGCGTTTTTGCTCATTTGAGAGCATTGCTGGTGGTTCCACACTCCACAGCCGTCGCACTGATTCCCCTGGACGACATATCCTCCGCAACAGTTGGCCCCACACGCGTTGGACCCTTTTGTTTGTGTCATTCCAATTTAAACAAGAATGTTCTAATACGCAGTTCTCTAACTCTGTAAAAGTAGACACGGAGTGATACAAAAACGTAAAAAATACTCTTTACTAAATGCAAGAATAAAATGTTTTAGGCCTGTAAAACATCAAAGTGCACACAGAAAAATTGCCTAGTAAAACGTTTTTGATCTTTGACGGATCACAAACGATACTGATAAATGAAAAAGTAGTGCAAGTGTTATTGGAGTCAAATATCTATTGATATTTCACTTCTGTTGGCCGAAAATTGTAAATAAGATAGAGCAAGGTGGAAATTCAAATCATGCGGTAACGTCACACAGGGTCAGAATTGTATGGCTGAAAAAAATTTGAAGGTCTCATTAGTAGAACATTTTTCCCGTTGATGCTCACATTTTCACAAGAATGCACCCAGGATAGTTGTGGTTATTCGGTAACCGGCGGGACATGCTGCTCTCTGTGCCACTTGCTATCGAGTTTTCTCTCCACTTTTCCTTCCTTTTTCTTTTCTCCTCTTTGCGGAAACTAGCTGACTTATCTTACTCTGTTAGCCGGCTAGCATGGATGGAAAATGCAGCAGCTAGTAGTGTAGGAAGGGCTTGGTCTCTTAGGGGATACAGTGCTACAGGATGGTTTAACATGCAATGTTCAGTGAGTTTTCTAGTTATAAACAAAACATAAAACCCTCAGTTTGCTTTTCAGAAATTGCACGTTACGCCTTCTTAAAATGGTACAGGAGGAAAACCGAATGAAAGCCGTCTTGGAGGTACCGAATTGAGGTGACGTAGAAACGCATAGTCTACAGATCAGGCCAGGTCTGCAGACAAGAGCTATGGCTAATAAAAATTTTACAAGTCTTTGCACTGAGGATGCAGATAATAATAATAATAATAATAATAATAATAATAATAATAAACGTACGTTTTATGAAGCTCCGTGAAATAACCATATGTACAACACAGTCANTCATATGTACAAGAAAAGTGCAAACAATGTGAACGTTACAGTGCACTGGTGTATATGGGGAAGATTGTACTCAAGATCAAGCTTAATGGGATTGAACGCTGCAATACAAATGAAACGCAAGGCGGACAAGGTCACTGAGGAAAATGGTGAGGATGGCGGAGTGCTCTAACAGAGCATGTCTGTGAAAATAGACCAAAGCAGGAATTGTTATACCAGATAAACGGTGAAATGTTTGGACGTGCGGCAATCAAGGATTGAAATGAGGAGAGGTGGACGGCGGATCAATGAACAGGAAAAGATGAAAACAGGTATAAGAAAGGATGAGATGAAACGGAACAGAGTTGATGCGTCTGTCAAAGTATATATATGTGTATACATCAAGTTTTATGTATTCGCTGTACGGTGTGACTCAGTGGACTTCACTGAAGACACTTTCGGTGGCTTTGGGGGCTTCGAAGAGTAATGGATAATTTGGGTTATTTAGTTTATTTAGGCGTTGGCTGCTTCGATTAAACGATAGGCATTCAACCTGAAAACACCTTGTGGGTGATGCAGGGGGNTGTGTTTCTCAACCTGGTCTGTAATGCAGATGCATGTAGTCAAGGCGGTGGATGCAGCCACGCCAAAAAGCCATCGCCGGTGCCAAATGGTCCATTGCGAGTGTAGACCTCAAACCATCGACAGGCCCAAGCCAAACGCATCTGAAATAAGAAGGTGAAACTCAGCAGGCTGGGATGATACCCAGTTGCGAAGGAGAGGGGGGAGAGACAGCGAGAAACAAACGAAAATTCTAATCGATGTTGGTAATTGGATGCTGTAGTCTGTGAAGACAATCACCATGGGTTTTCAACTTCACTTCTAGAGTTTTTAAACTGAAGACGTGTACTATAGAATAGGGTAGAATGAGCCATTTAGAACACAGGTAATTAAAAGTCAATTTGAGTTCAGTGATGATGAGGAGGGTCCAGGGTTGAATGGGTGTCATCACATTTTACAAAGATTCATCGAATGGGGTCGGTTTCACTTATCGAGCTTTGTGACTCGAAAATTGTACTGTATATTTGATGATATGAGACGAAATGTGAACCCAACTGCCGCATTAGTATGTGTCACAAGTAGAGAAGAGGATATTAGTGTCTAGCGATTGGAATTCCAACTGAGGTTGGTAATTGGGTGGTGTATGAGAAGATGTTCCCACTGCTGCGCTTGCCAATGGTTCTCGTCTTTTGTAGGATCAGCTCGAGCGAATAACTCTCTTCTTCACAGGTCCAGATCAAATTTCAAATTTCAGGACGTGAAAAGGCCTTCGACTAGGAGGCGTTCTGTTTGGGACTACTCTATTTGAGAAGTGGCGCATAATTTGCAGTTGGCTTTTTGTCCGCTCAAGAGTGTATGGCTGCCCACGGAGATCTCTATCTTCCCCATGTAAACCATTGGAGAAATGTTGGAGTTCCTAGATATTTTGAACATCTTTCGAATACCCTTAAACATAGTTTTCAAGGTGCGGTCGGACGTGAGCTGCATATAACGAAATGAAGACTTCTGCGTTTCTGTTCGTTATGGCGGTTTCAAGACAGAATAACGTGGTATGGGCCTTTATACCTGCTGCGTCGCATGCTGTAGATGGGGTAAACTTCGTGGCACATGCAAACCAGGTAGCTGTGACCCTTTTTAAACCAAACGTACACCGATTCAGCTTCAAAGCTGTACCTGTGGAACACAATCCATCTTGGTACATACTCTTAGTAGTATTGTGACCACTTATTCATTACCAGACCTATTGCTCACTTCGCTTTCGCTCGAATCATTTGACTGAACTTCGTGGCACATGCAAAAAAGGTAGCTGTGACCACTTTCTAAACCGAAACTCTATCATTACACTAATTCAGCTTCAAAGCTGTATCTGTGGTACACATTCTATTTTGGTACATA
>UZAN01048779.1:0-12101 GCA_900618425.1 Echinostoma caproni | reverse complement strand
ATGATCATGCCTTGTGCATACTTCACGGGCTTCGTGAAATATACATGATTATTATTATTAAACGGGCATGTTACTCAAAGCCCTAGGTCTGTCTTGATGTTCTTCGACGGTATGGGGTTCGGAGTGTTGGTGACGAAGATCAAAGGACCTGCGACACCTAAAAGCATGTGGCTCTTCAGCGCGTTGAGCGGTAGATCACATTCGGCTGACCATTCAAATATTTTAAGGCTGTCAGCTTAGATGGTGTCCATCTAGATACTATTTCCCATCAACCAACCCTCTTCAGTATAGAAGAAACAGGGATTTTAAAGGCCTTCGATGATATCATTTACGAAGATAAGAACGAGTAGAGGCGCAAGTATGCAACCGTGGGGCCATCTGCTGGTAAGGGAATCAGTGTCCAAATGAGTCTGTCGAATTTTGACGGTGAATGAGCAACCAGATAGGAGGTTTTCTATCCAGTCTCATATAGCCTTGGAGTTTCCTGCTCTTCTAAGTTTGAAGCTCAATAGACGACCTGGATGACTTTCTCCAGTCTGTCCGTGGTAACGTCTAGGAAGATGAGGAAATTCAAGATCAAGGATTCGCCCTTTAAGAACCAGTCCTCCGCGTCGCCGAAGAAGTCTTCGTTGAATAGAAAGCAGCATATCCCGTCTCACCCAAACGTTTTGGTTATAATGCTGGTTAGACTAATGGATCCGTAGTTTGATATTCTAGACCTATTTCCGTCTTTGTTGATGGAAATTATGGTTGCTTTCTTCCAGTCCGAAGGTATGGCGCTGAGAGAGTGACATTAAATGGAGAAGCCAGTTTGGGATCTAGTGAAGAGCTGAAGTGCTTGATGATGGAAGGATGAACATCATCGGGACCGAAGGATTTATTCCGATTGAGGTTCCTCAAAGCTCTATCTACAACCTATGACGTAACGAAGACTTCAGGCATGTCATATACATGTTTTTTGGTGGGGTGATATTAGTTACCGTCGGTTTTATGCTCGCTAAAGAAAGAGGAGAAAAAGATGTTCGCGATTTCCTCATCTGCGGTGAGCAGAATACGTTGCGCTTGTAGTACGCTGCCTATCTCTTTCCTTGTAGAAGACCTTGCTTGTACGCATGAGAAGTAAGGTTTTGGATTCAGCTTGGCGTCCTGTGCGGCGTCACGTTTGTCTGACTGTCTAGCCTTTCTGGAAATGTTGATCGCTTGGTTTCTTAGGAGTTCGTATCTCCTATATGAGCCAAAACCCTTAAAACTAAGGTATTTGTTCCAAGAAAAAAGTTTACTTTCCAGGGCTTTGTAGATCCTGGCTTTTACAGCGTTTTGTTTCTCCCCGAGGTTCCTGCCAACAGGGGACGTGCTCCTCTGTTAGGAGAGTTATGTTTCTAAGCAAAGGCGCCCATCTATCCCCTACGGTGCGGAAGCTGGACGAGTCAATTAGTCAAGTAGTGGAAACGGCGGGTTCTCAGCGTAGGCCTTGGAGATGTCATTTGTCCAAAGATTATGTGTACTGCACACTGGTCGTTTTTCTCTACTTCCAAGTACTTCCAAGTAAACTACGGTCACCTCTGCCGGATTTCTCGAAAATATCAGATCCATTGTAGATGGTTTTTGTCCTGGTCTAAGTCATGTAGGCGTTTAAACACTATCACTATCGTATCAATACCAAAGGATCATATGCCAAAGGAAGCTTTCTCAAATGTCATACAAATTAAAGTGTCGAAACTGTGACAAATACTACATCGGATGAACGAGCAAAAAACTCAATACTCGGTTACACTAACACACACTGGAAGTAAAGTGACACGAGAAGTCTCAAATCTCAATCCACATGGATGCTGAGAACTACATCTTCAAACTGGACAACGCAAGAATAATCGGAATGGGAACCACAAAGTCAAAGCAGGAATGCATCAAAGCATGGTACTCCAGGAAGGACTACATAAACAAGCACATATAACTAGAAACCATCTGTCATTACCCAAGGAAAAACTGGTGACCCAAAGCTGTTCCAACTGAAACTGACCCAGAACCAGTTATAACGGGCTTACCGTTAGTCTGAAAAGCCAATCGATCAATGATGAACGAAAGGGCGTCACAATGACAACGACGCAGCCGATCAAATCACAGCAAGTGGTCACAACAGACCAATAGGAATTAAGGGACGAAAACGGTCAATCAATACCTTCAAACATCACTATGTAAGCGCGGTTACCCTGAGGACTGGCGCTTCTCTGAATTGGGGATCATGATGTTGCTTAAACTGGCTAAGAAACTTCTAAAAACTACTCTTCCGACCCGGAGAACTCACCAACAACAACTACCATCCTGTTTTATTTCAAATACGTTTTACGCAACCTTTTCGGCATACCCAATTGAACAAGTACAGGTGCAAGACGTTTTCACCGTATCTCAACATGGTGCACATAGAAGAAAACACAATGTTCATATAGGAATTTAGCACGGAGGACTTGCAATATAGTCTACTCTTTTGAAGTTGATCTCAGCAAAGGTTGTCTAAGTTCCTAGTGTGCCAATTAAATTGTAACCTTTTTTTCACACCATAACCAGTTGCCAGTGATTCCGCCTTTCGTGTTCTTTACATTTTTTGAAGGTCTTTCCCTCATTTCACCAAGAAAACATTTTCGCTCATTTATGGCACATATATCCGTCCCCTTCTAGAATATGGTGGTCAAGCTGTTTATTCCGGCCTAATCCGTGATCGTGATGCTCTTGAATAAGTTCAAAGAGCAGCAACAAAAGAGGTGGTTGGGATGCAAAACCTATCCTACCCTGACCGTCTGGTGAAGCTCGGTCTGTATTCTATGGAAGTCAGGCGAATTAGGGATGACCTATTCCTTCTACACCGCTTGTTCTCCTCGGGCCTAATAGATCCGTTCTTCACTCTAGCCCCCACGAGTATAACAAGGCGTAATAGCAAAAGAATGTACAAACCTCAAACCCACACCTCCCTCTGCACATCCTTCTTCACTTTCAGGGTAATTTCACACTGGAACGCATTGACAAAAGAGATAGTCTCTTCTACAAGCAAAGCGTTATTCAAGTCTCAACTTGAAAAGTGTCTAGGTCTAAATGTTTCCCCTCAAGCTCCCTCCAAAGAATCATAATAATTTTTTACAAAATAAATTAAAAAAACAAAACCATATAATGCTTTTGATGTATCTATTATTTTGCACATTTGCTATAGTAAATTGTTACCTTTTCCAATAATTTTTGCAGATTGACTAACATTGCTAGTCTCCGGGCAAGAAGGCATATTGGCTCTTCAGTTTTTTCTGATTTCCCAGTTGAATCGTCCACGAAGAGAAAACAAGAAACCATGAAGGATCCGGGACCATTGGGTTCTAGTCTTGAACTCCAGAGTAAATTCAAAACTTCAAGACTACAAGGAAAGCGATTCGCAGTGGTGGGTGCAGACATTGTGAGCATACAACTGGAAGAAATCTAAACGCCTAATTATTCTAAATAATCCAAATCACTGCTGGATCGATTGAAGCCCCGAACCCAATGAATCTGTCTCCAGGAGCGAGTTGTATTGCAGCATAGAGTGAAACATGTTCCTTTACCGACGTATTTTTCTGGCTGTATTCCTTCCTTTCTATTCCTGTCCTCATGCCTCCACCATCAGGCAGCATTTGTTCCACAGACCGCCTCACCGTATTTCCCCGCACTGTTGCCGTACGTTCAATCCTTCCGAGACCAGTTTTACCGTTACTTCCAATTCTAGTGACATGCATTTTCAATGCATCCTCCATCTTCCATAAATTCGTCGGTGACCTTATCCGGTTTGTGTTCCTTTCACACTGTGTTTTCGTTGTGATCCCCACCCTTTCTATTGTCTACCTATGTATTTACACTGTTATTGTACATATGCTCGCTCTGATCACTTGATCGTGCCTTGCGCATATCTCACGGGCTCTGTGAAATATACACATTATCATTTATGATATCTTTTGTATCCGTCTGCAAATTACGTTCTTACACTCTGTACTATTACTTTTTGCTTCCACTGCCATTTTTACATTGTTGTGAATTTGATCATGCACACTAGCATGCTTCACGAGCTTCGTGAATTATACCATTTTTATCATTATTATTATTATAAACGCTAGGCCGTTATTAGTCCTGTGCAACCGACATGTCCTGAGCTAAACTGACTCGGAACCGCGTGGTTCGAAATTTGTCGTGGAGTCAACTCTCTAAAGAACTTTCACAAAAGCGAAGAAAAATCTAGCAACTGATGTGAAAACCAACATAGTTTGGAATCTGCCATCCTCATTAAGAACGAGAGGATTCGGATCCACGGCCAAAAGCGATGGAATCGTACGTGAGTTGCACTAATATAATTGCTTACGGATAGTCTTGTCTAGTCTTGTATCCACTGGTACTAGAATTATTGTAGTCTTTCACTTTGTAGTAGTATTTTTTCTCCACTTTTACTGTAAGAAATGATCGCAGCAGTTATCTATGGTGGCTATGGTGGCAAAATTATTCAGTAGCTCAGGCGTGAATTCGTCCAACAGAGCATCTTAAGCGGGAGAAATAGGTGCCAGGAAGATGTAGAACTTGAAGGCATCTAGTGTGAGGTCTACCCATTGTGGTTCCACCCAAAGTGCGCTGATCTCTCCAAAGCGATCTACTGAGTTCATTGCCATCATGGTAAGCTAACTCGGGTTTCATTGGGTGCAAACAGAAGGTAAGGGCGATAGTTAATCAGCAATCGCTTACCGCAAAGTCGCCAAGGGTGTCACCCAAAACAGAGCCCGGAAAGAGCTTTTCAGATACCGCAACTCCGGTAAACAGAAAGAAAATTGAAAATAACGACAGACTGAAGGACAACCCTCACCACCGTACTTGGAGGTAGGGTCCCATAGCGTCATAAAGCAAAAAGGTATATCTACTGGAACGGTATTTCAAGGTGAAGAAGAACAGTGAAACAAACCTCCTCAGGAGGATAAATGGGGCCTCATCGAGGAAAAACTGACCAAAATGAATGATAGAATCACAAAGGTAGAAGAGAGTAGAGGCAAAATGAAGACAATCCTAGGCTGGCTTCAGAAAACTAGCAACATTGCCACAGGTAGAAATCGCAATCTGGTAGTCAAAAGGCTACTCAAACCCTTCATTAAAGAAGGCAGGCAGAGGGATCGCGCGATACGCTTCCACGTCGCACACATGTTGAGTCTGATAGAGATCCCAGAGCATGGTCCCATAAAGAGTGTTTAGGCTGGAGAAATGGCAGGGTCGGAGAGACACAACCTAGACCCACGCTAGTGAAGTTTGCAAATCCCCGACACAGGGACAGGTTCCTTGTTGCGGCGAGCATATTATCAGCAAAACCAGGGAGGCTATCAAGGTAGAACAAAATGATCACTTTGGGGACAGCAGCAAACCGCAGTATAATCCAAACAGAGATAAGAGCGCACGCGAAGGAGACTCACCAAGACTGTTAAACTAGAATCTAAGTAAAACGGGAAAGAAAGCTCCGCGTTAAAACACCAGGTTACACAAACTGCATGCACTGAAATTGTGGTCAAAACTTTGCGCTTACCACCCAAGGTACCTCAACGGGGAGACAACCCACGAGTATGGGGTCACGTGAGAGCTCCTCAAAAACGAGGGATCTGCCCGGGACTAGACACAGGGCATCAGAATGCCACCTCAGATACCGGAACCCGAGTTCTGAGAATGGCTCTGTTCCATGCTGCATGTACTAATGCGGAACGTTTAGGGAAAAATGGTGCGAACTGAGAGCACGGCTGCACAACGCCGAAGCGATCGCTGTCCTCGGGACTTGGTTGTAAAAAAGGACCGATTCGGTCTACCAGCCCCATCGAACTTCATCCTTTACAGGAATGACAGGGATAATTGCAGGATAGGTGGACGGTTGATGCTACACATAGCAGAGCATGATAAATGCATGGAGGGTAAGCGACTGAATACGCCCAATATATAGGCAATCGAAAACCAAATCAAATTAGGAAGTATTGGTCTGCCCACAGCTTGTGTATACCGGGGCTTCTCTACTGGCGTAAACGAGGACAACGAACTTCCCCAGTTTATAACGGAAGTTACTAGAAGCTCACTAAAGGTTCTTATCATGGGCGATATGAACGCTCCCGAATTAAATTGGCGGACTTGGATGGCGCGAAGAGGGTCATTTGAGGACCGACTAACATCTGCACTCCACGAGCACGCAATAGTGCAGCATATAGGCCAAGAAACCAGATGGAGATTTGGTTAGGCAGGATCGAAATGGAAGCACCGTTAAGGAAAAGCAAACATGTTGCAGTAAGCCTATTGAACAGCCTCCCAGGGACCCACGTTCTTGACAGAAGGAAAACAAACTCCAACAGAAAATTCACATAGAACTCATCAGAAGAGCGTCGTCCCTGAATTGGATGGCGAAACCGCGCTCTGTGCAGGCTCTATGGAGAGTGAATAAGGAAACCTAAGAGACCTCACCAAAGAAGTCCCACTTATTCAGAGACTCATAAAGGCTGGAACATTCCCCCGGGGTGCAGATTTTGAGAGCTTAAGTATAATATTAGAAAGCAAGAAGCCTCGAGAAGTTGTAAGGCACATGGTGGCCATCGCAGTGTTTTGCAGTACTTGGCGGCAGAAAGAAAGCCATTGGAGTACAAAGGGAATGCAAGCACGCATATAAACAGAGGCTAGCAAAAATGCCAAACCAAACCCTAAGGCTTACTTAAGGTACGTGCACTCAAAGAAATGCCTACAAAGTGGGGTGGGGCGCGTGAGAGATAAACAAGAGATAGAGGTGAACAACGACTGCCAAAAGCCAGCAGTGTTAAGATGTTCTCATCAAGTATACAGGACCGAGGTACGTTCGAGCGTGGTTTGAATTTCTACTTTGCTCTATCTCGTTTACACTTTTTGTCCGATACCAGTGAAATAACAGTGAAAACTTTCCTCCAATAACACTTGCACTAGCTTTTGTTTGACACACTCGGCTGAATTCTGTGGCACATGCTGACCAGGTAGTAGTGTCCACTTTCTCAGCAGATTTCCTATCAGTACACAGGTTCAGCTTCAAAGCTGGATCTGTGGAACAAAATCCATGTTAGTACATACTCTTAGAACTATTGTGACCCCTTATTAAATGCTCCAAATCTTTCCGGACTGACCATGTTTTGTCTGTTCAATATCAATCCGTTACATAGGCTAGCCAGGTAACGGTGGTCACATCCACGTCCCAATCCTATTTCAGTACACTCATACAGCGTCAAAACTCTGTCAGCGGAATATAAAACGCTTATCGGTGAATATTCTCTCGAGTCTAATCACCCTGTTCTCTTATCTTGTCAACCCCACACCTAACACTTCGAAATTTTTCCTCCCAATATGCCGTGTCACATTTTTCGTAATTCTGGATCAACGTTGAAAGCTTGGAGATAGTCAATGGCATTTGCATTCCTTCTTAATCGTTTCGCGCTGCGCCTTCGTCTTTTATATTTATGTATACATATGTATTTATATATGTATGTATGTATGTATGTATGTATACATACTTCCATGTAGTATTCCACTTTGTACATTGTTTCGTGAAATTCTCTGTTCTCCCTCACCCGTTTTCAGCTAGATATTACCCCCAGACTGTCGAGTTTCGCCCTTTTGTTCCAGATTCGGTTGGTTTGGGCCTATCAAAGACTTGGGGTCTACACCCACAATGGACAATTTGGCTCCGACAATGGTTGCTGGGTACGGCGTTTTTTCACCTTTTTGACTACATGCGTCCACATTCCGGACCAGGTTCAGGATCACACCACCTGCCTGACCTACAAAGCGTAGTCAGTCCCACGCCAAAGCGACCAACGCATAAATAACCTAAATCATTCTATGACCGATCGAAGCCCCGAACACAGTGAATGTGTCCTCAGAAGCAAGTAGTGTTGCAGCACACTGAGAAACATGTAATATGACAAATGTATCAACTCGATGTACTCTTCCTTCCTATTCATTTTTATCCGCGTGTCTCCATCCTCTCGTGTCCTTTGTTTCACACCGTCTCTCTGTATTTCCTTCCATTAAGGCTGCACCTCGAATCTCCTCGATACAAGATTCGCTCTTCCTTCAATTTCCATTGACTTGCTTAATTAGCGCACTCCTCAATCCTTAATATATACGTTCGTAACTCTGTCCGCTTTGTGTTCCGTTTGCACTGCGTTTCCGTTTCCGCTCCCCCACCATCTCTATATCTTCTAACTGCACCGCTGCTCGTGGAACTCCACAGCGCAAAATAACGGGACTTTCTCCAATCCAAGGATTTAGTCATTGCAAATGAACTGATCACCATTAAAATTAATGCAGAAGGCCGCACCCGCAAAAGGATCATCTCGAGTACTCACTTCCTCCCGGACAATCCGGTGATAACCTCCGAGGAAATCCCGCTACAATTGCAAAGAACCCGGTCTCTGCAACACATTTCAAAAAAACGGAGAACCTTTTACGAGGCTTCCTCCAATCTCANCTTTTACGAGGCTTCCTCCAATCTCATAACGACCACCAAACAGCGCAAACACCCACAGATCCTATCTTGTGTGCTGATAAACGTTTTCTGCATTGTAGACAAGAGAGACGAGGTGACTGATACTTTCGGCACCGTTGATATGTGCGTCCTGACGGAAACTTCGTTGCTCGAGGAAGTCGAAATCGGTGACTGGAGTCGGAACTTTCAGGATTACCACTCCGACCCTAGTACCTTACTTGGTGGAGGTAAAGTCCGGTCAGGTCACAAGACTTTAGGCTTCCGCCATTGAACGTCCAGGTTCTTGCACTTGTGAGCTGGTGCTTCCCACTGTGTTGCTACTGTGAGGTAGTTCCTCAGTTTGGTGTTGGATGTTGTGCTTAAAAGTATAGAGATGAGGAGCAGGATCGCCCGCGGGGAACCACTGGTCTCAATCGTTTGACAGGCGCTGCAGCTCAGAGTACTGATACGCTCGCGATGAGAGCTTCCCGGGGGCTGTGAAATGTTGTGGTTTATGTGCCCTGGCACTTCTGTTGGCCCTTGGTTTCATCAGCTCCACTGTATACCCTCTGACGGTTGGATTGTGACTGAGCGTGAACAGGAATCTGTCTGCTATAGATAGTCCTTTGAGCTGTTTGAACATCTCAATCAAGTCACCCCTTAGGCGACGGCGGTGCAGTGAGAAAACGTCAAGGGCCGCCAGCCTTACCTTTCAGTCCACTGATCATCCTGGTGAACCATCTTTGGACTGCCTCGAGCAGTGGTTTATTCCCTACTAAAGGGGGGGGGTACGCTTGTAAACAGTACTCAAGATGTAGTCACATACAATGGCAAGAGAACATCAGTTTCCCTCGGTGATACCGTTCGGCAGAGTTAGAATGAGGCTCTATTGGCCTTCACTGCAGTTGCCGCACATTGCATCGAAGGTTTTAAAGGATGCATACGTCTTCACGCCTAGATCCCTGACCACTTCAGCGGATTCAATGGTATCCGTCGACCCAACACTTAGCTGGCTTACCTCATCTGCCTCTGTGTTCAGCAGCAGTTGCCTGCATTTCCTGACGTTAAGTAATAGCTGCCATTTATCCTCCCAGTCGTAGTTTGCGTTTAGTGCCTCCTGTATTCCCCTCGATGATGAATCTCTTACTACTTTGGGATCATCCGCAAATGATCATGCTTCTGCATGTTTCACGGGGCTTCGTTAAATATACCTTTATTAATTTTTTTAACTAGGAGTACGGGGCCCCGCAAGATCTTAATTACGTCAATAATATACAGCACAAATAGTATGAGACCAAGGACTGAGCCCTGAGAGACCCCACTATAGGCTGCNGCCGTTTCCGAGGTTTTCTGCTCCACTCTGACACGGAATGACCTCTCATGAAGGTACGCTTCAGTCCCTTTCATCAACTGCTGATTTACCAGCAGGGCTTCCAGTTTGCGTAGGAGGAACCTGTGATTGACCGAGTCGAAGGCTTTCCTGAAATCAAGGTTATAAACTTCGCCTCAATCCCCTGGGTCCGACCGTTCTGTGATCTCGTCCAGAAATGACAGAAGGTTTGTGAGGCATGGTTTTTGTTGACAAATCCGTGTTGTTGGGCTGCCATAATGTGTTACTCGTCTGGATATCTTGCCAATCTCTCCCTAAGAAGGCGCTCAAAGATTTTCAGGACCCCTGACAACAGGATTACCGGCCTATGGTTCAAAGCAGCTGCGCTTGATCCACCCTTGTGAATTGGCACCACTTCTGCCGTAGTCCAGTTGGATGGCAGCGTTGCTAAGGCAAGGGATCGATTGAAAAGTTGCGCCAGTGCACCGGAAATGATGTCAGCAATGGATCGCAAGATTGCTGGCTGCAGCACATCCGGATCCGCAGCCATTTGCTGGTCTAGGTGTCTCAATGCTACTTCCACCTTCACATCAAAGACAAAAGGTGCCATAGAACGTTCAGGGAGACGTCCTGATAGGTCAGGCAACGTTTTGCCCAACTCCTTTGTATAGAATTTCTCAAAGAAGATGTTTTGGACTTCCGCCTTTTTCCCACTGGAGGCCACTATGCACTTACTATATTACCTACCGCTACCCCATAGTGACCGTCAGATAGCACACAGTTGTTGAGCATTGCGTGCAGTCCTACGTTCATATTCTCTTTCGCTTTTATATTCCGTTCGATCATTGCCACATAGTAAATAACATTCCCTTTGTTTTTATACATGAATTCAACTTGTGGGATGTGCAAATACAATGACGCCAGTCACAAAATTTCATAAAGCCTTCATGATAAACATCAAGAACTCTAAGTTGCCTTGTGAAGTACTTGAATTTGGAAAAACAGTGAGAAATAAGTACAAAATGTTCGCAGGAAATCTCGCGGACATTGAAGGAAGAATCGAGGTCTTTGGAGGGTAGCATTGCGTCAAAGAGCTTTGCCACAACTATGCATACCCATCATTATCAGCAACAACGTCCGTTCGTTGCTTGAAAAATTACCAAATGTATCTGTTCTCGTGCGCCGTATGGAATATTCTAACTTAGGTGCAATTCTTTTAAAAGAGACTTGGTTACATAACAAGATGGATGAACAGATTACTAAAATTGGTGGCTTCACTGGATACCGTGTCGATCGAAAGAAAGAAAGCAAAGAAAGTAAACCGTAGGAAAAACCAAGAACCAGATGCCAACACGGAAGGAAAACTACCGCAGTAGCTCAAGAGAGGGACGCGGAGGGTATGGCAAGGATAAAAGAAGGGTTGAAACAGCTTGAAAAAGAGCTGAAACTCCTGAAAGAAACTAATCAAGCAATCCTAGGAAGGGCTAGGAATATACTCCTGCATAACTGCGTGGAGCCCGTGATTAGAGACTCCAAGTCTCGGCACGAGGCCGACCGGAAGTATGTGCAGACCGCGCTTAGGCTAGCGGGGATGCCTACCATGACAGGAATTATGAAGTGTCATAGGGTGGGACTATGGAAAGTCGAAAGAGCCACCCAACCACGGCCCAAGTTGTTAGCCCTCACGAGTGTGTATGCCAGGGACCGTCTATTGTCCAGATCAGCGGTAATAGAAAGTATCACCAGGGGAGGCATAATTGTCATCCCATGGTGGTGATCCATGGTACGGTGATCCGTAGAACAAACTGGCCACCCACCAGCAACCAAGAAGTAGAGCCGCCGAAGAATACAGTTGTTAAGCTAAGAAGGGTGGGGGTGCCCGAAAAACCTAGATCTGTCACTAAATCAACGAAGGCCCAAGGTCAGGTAAGCACACCAAAGGGCACACAAGGACCGAAGTGTACACCGTTGAGTAAGTCATCTCCGAAACCTATAGGGAATCCGTTACGAGTGTTAAGGGGTAGCGAAGCAAAAGCGGTTGGAGCGGAGAACACCACCACCGCTTTCAGCCCCGCAGCAGCTGCGAAGTTAAAACCTGTAGCACAGAAACCCGCTTCCTCAGAGCAAGATAATCACAGGAACGGAGCACAGGGACCTCTACACGCAAAATGGTGTCAGAGGACCGCAGCTGGGCAATAGCAGTAGCAAATACACCGAAACGCCGGCCAGGATGGGGCACAAATACCAGTCCCGGACGCGAGGACCTTG